>JAOXYD010093139.1:0-11956 GCA_028565735.1 Pinacopodium congolense | reverse complement strand
CATTCGTTTAAAATGGCATTTCTTGCTGGCTATACAAAATATGAGACTATGGTAAGATGTTTATCTCATTTTTCTTGCGTAAATTAACGTGAGGAAGAAACTAAACTGCCTACAGGCTGTTATTATACATTATCATAATATTATAATTATTAATATAATATATTAATATATATTAATAGTTGGGACTGGCCACTGCTGACTATAAAATACCAGCTGCGTAGTCGGGCCCTTAATATAATGAACGATATGATTTATTGGACCAACATTACATATTTAAGTTGTTTTTCTGTGCTAAAAAATAAAACAAAAGACTAAAAGAATTAATGTTTGGATTAAAATGCATTTTAGAGTGATTTCTTTTTAACTTAAATCTTCAAAATATTAAGCCTACGCAGAGCTATATTGTTGTTGTCAATAAAGTTGTACTTAAATCAATGAATGCTTTGTTCAGATTCAAAGCTCTTATCATCAAAACATATTTTATAAATTTATGAACAAATCCTAAATTTTATCTAGGAACTTGATTATGAAATAGTGCAATTTATCTAAATAGTAATAGAGCACTACAAAACCTGATTTGTTTTGCTTTATATATTTTTGATTTAGTTTAACATAGAGAAAATTATAGACTAATGCTTTCCACTCTTTTCCTAAATCCTACAACTTCTAATGAGTCAGAGATTCCTTAATTCAATTTGTGCTAAGCAAGAACATGATATTAAACTTCTTTATATAGAATTTCTATTGAATTCTCTATGAAAAGCCCAGTATATCTCAAGTTCTGAAGGCCTATTCTAACTACTTTTCTATACTCTTAAGATGTCTCGTCGTGATTAATCCTCATAGTGAAAATGCCTTGCCTTCGATGTATCTCAATTCACTTTTGTAGAACATGCATACTGGTTCAAGGCTTATAAGGGCAATGATACTATGGTTGACTAACTTGTATCCCACGAGGTCGATTTTTAATTCGACATTATTGGAGCTTTTCAGATACTCAAGTGATATTTGATATTGTAATTAGATGGCTTATACTATCTGACTTCAGTTTAGAAATTCTATGCCAACATTAACAATAATACTGAGGATGACACCATTAAGATCCAATACTTTGTATGAGGTATGCCCATTCACATCACTTGTTAGCATTTAGTTGATTTATTAGATGTTCTAGATAATGACTTGATTTTTGAGCATAAGAAGGACACTACTTCAATAATTAATTGAGCTTTTTTATATTTAGATTTTGATTGAGCAGAGGCATGGAGACATCTTGGTTTTTCCCTAGATTACATCAAGCGACATTGTCTGACGTCTTAGTTGGGAGCCCGTGAATGTGTCATCATAGCACCACTCAGTTTCAATGTTCAACCTCGAGCAAGTAGGCCTTAACAAGATGTGGTTTACTAATTCCTATATTTTATATCGTACATTTCATGGTTTGGTCACCTTTTCAGGCATTCCATTATTTGCCTTCATCATTCTTCATGTTCAAAATAATCTGAGATATCATTGAAAGCATAAGAGACTGATCACAAGGGTACTTGTCAACAAGGGCATAAATTTTGAAGATGAAGCCCTTATATTGCCTTCCACTAGCATCATCTTTTCCTTTTTGAATTTATAAAAGTACAGGTGTACTTGAGGATGATGACTTAACTTCAATGAGCATCTTTTATAGGACATTAAGTACTTAGATGACCTTTTAGCCATATGACCTAATCTTTAAATGAAGATATCCTGGAGGAGACCCTCAAGCTAGTACATCCTAGTGTCCCTCCTTCATCTAAAGCCAGTCCTTCAACTTTAAAATCAATATTAAATGTCTCCTTGATCCTTATCCAAGAGTTACAATTCAATTTGCAAATTAGGATGCATCCTTAAGAGTAGTAAATAGATCAATTTAGGAGTTTCTTCGATCTTTTGTTTATGGTCCAAGCCCTCAAGAGTGATCATTACCATACATTTTGGGAATCATAGGATTAGTAGTCTGATTTTTACTTTATGTTATCAATTGGCTTTATTTTGTCTCTTGAAACTACTTAGATGTTTCTCACTCATTCTTTTCTTTTAATTTTTTACCAATTAGTTGTACGATGTAAATCAAGTCATGCTTAATGGAAATTTCGATTTAGTACTTCATCATTAAGAGAAGTTTCTTTATTCTCCTGCCCCTTTCCTTTACTTGGGTTTATTTTGATTATACAGTGAGGGGAGAGGGATATGATTTACTGAATTCCTTATGCATTTAAATAATTATGAATCTTTGATAGTAATTGATTCTAACACTTCATTTTAGAAATTATTCTTAAGATAAGTTAATTGTCAATGGGTGTAATTTAGCACACTTGATGTATTTAGTATTGTTAATGATAAATAACTCTTTATTGACTATGGCCTTTGTTAATTATGGATGTGTGAATTACATGTGTCAAGTTGACCTTTTTATATTACTTTTTTAAAGGAAATTCTATATGAATTTTTATACAAACTTAGAATAAGTTGTTCAGGTGAAAATTTTAATTATTTTTTTAATTTTGGTGAAGTTAACAGATGGAAGTAAATAAAAGTGTTATGATAAGGCAAGATGGAGCATAAAACACATTTAACAAGTTACTATTTATGACAAAATGGAGCATAAAATGTACTTTTAAGAATAGGATGGAGCATAAAATGCACCCATTAAATTACATTCGATCTAAGTTTATGTCTCTATCTATATCTATATAGAGTTAACTTGAAATTTAATGTTGTGTATTAAGGGTTAATCTCCCATGCCACAAGATATATATGTTAAGTCATTGTTAAGATTAAGTTAAGAGATGTTGATTATTGTTAACTACATTGATTTATGTTAAAGGATCTAATTAATTTTTAACTTTTGTTGGAATTATTTCTGAATGCATGTTAGGATTGATTGCTTATTCTTAAGCAATCATTTAAATATGGGGGAATTTGCAAAAATTAGTCTTCTAATTAGTTATTGTATGAAGTTTGTAAGTAAACATTATATTTGAATATTCAAGTGTTCAAAGAAGAGAATTTTATGGAAAAAAAGATATAAACAAAACATAAAAGAACAGTAATGTTGCAATTATCTATTGCCAAATTATTGTTACGATGCATAAAAGAGGTAAAAAATTAAATAGTGACCCACAAGGTCAGTTGTATCACTTACTTGCCCATAGAGTATCATTTTTATCTTGGAGAAAGACAATGCTTAAATGGCCTTACGTAATGATACTACTATTTAGTTACCCAAGAGCCTTTTTAGTCTCTAAAAACTTGAAAATTAAAGAAGAATTAAAGACTAATTAGGCAAAACCTCTACAAATTTATGGCCATTATAGTTATATAACCCTAATTGCCACCCTAGTATAAAAATGAAAGATACAAATCATTGAGGAGCCCCTCTTTTTAGTTTTCTTTAGTGTTATTAATGGCTAAGGTGTGAAGAGAATAAGAAACATTCATTGAGCTATGTTTTAAGGAATCAGGCAACTAAATTGGTAGACAAAAAGTTGAAAGTATTAGAGAAAAATAGGGCATCATTTATAAGATTTTTGGTTTCTCTACTTTTTGAGTACTTTTTAGTTTTATTCATGTTAAATTTGAATTAAATGCTTTTTTTATCTAGATAGGAAGACTTTAAGAATTTAATTGTATAATAATGCCTTTTAATTTAAGATAATAATTTTCTAGTAAGCTATCTATGTTTACTATGCATGAATAGATTTTATTGTTAGAGAAAATATTTTGTTTAAGTAAATATATTATCTTAATATGAAAATTATAATTGGATTTTTAACCTAAATAACTTGACCAAATTATATTCATGTTCTTCTCAACAAACTTTAAAGTTTAAAATTTAATTTTATAATCAATTGTTTATTAGGTTAAATAATAATTTGAAGCTTTAAACTAATACTTATAAAAATCCTCGTGGGAATAATACTTAACTCACTTAAATACTATACACAAATAAGTACACTTAAAATTTTAAAAAACGCTTGCCTAGAAGTTATGAGTTATAGAAGCGGTCATACCCAAATTATACATTATGAGGTATTAAGTGATAACACACAAATTATACATCTTTTATGCATGTTTTCATAATCATTATCTTAATATTGAGTGGTAATTCTACGTGATTTAGGTGCATATTAAGTTAATTCTTAAATAAGATATTACTTATTTTGTTTTCAATGATATGTTTACAAGACTTTGGCAAGCAAATGGATTTACATTTGGATTTGGAAGAGCTATGGAATTAATTTGTAAAGTAAGGGCTTCATGTTTAAGAAGCTCCACATCAAATTTTATGGCCAAAGGACGAATGCTAGAAGGTGCAATACTAAAAGACCACGAGGTGTGTAGAGTTGGAGTAGGACACAGCAATGCCTAAGGCCTATGGCCTATCCATGGGATCTGCCTAGAGGATCCCATGGGATAGGCCACAATTGTCCCTTTTGAACCTAACTTATGTTATTTTTTTTGGGAGTTTTTGCCTATAGAAGCCTCCCAGCAGCTGCTAAGGTTGAAGACATAAGTCCTAAGCTATCTTAAAGAGTTTTTTAGCAAGACTGAAGAAGAAAATGAGATCAAAATGCATAAAATTCAAGATTAATAATGATTTCACAATAAGAGTCATTAAGGAGTCAAAGATTCAAGAGCTTTGATCATAAGCCTTTATATCCTTTTTCCTTTTATAATTATTGTTGTTGTTTTTATGATGATTTGGAATAAAATTTCCTATAGGATTTAGATTTTTATGAATCCTAGATAAAGTATTACATTAATTTTTTGATTTAATGTGAATTACTAGATTTTATTTAAATTTCTTATGAAATTAATGAGATTGGTTTTAAAATGTTATGCGACTGTGAATTCAATTCTAATTATATGATATCTTATGCTTATATAGACCAAATCAAATATATGAATAAATCAAATCATAGGCAATGCATTTTACATGGAGTCTTAGACTAAAGGCTTATATGAGATATTTAGATTAGGTACGAGCCTAATTAAAACAGTAGATTCTATAGAACATAGTAATACGTTCAATTGATTAATTAAGATAGTGTGACCATCCGCTTAATTTGTTAAATTTAATAATATTTTTTTAAAATAAAAAGAAATTAAATTAAGAGTAAGAATGTATTTACAAGAGAGAGCTAAACCACTTAAAAAACTATAACAAGCTGAAGACCAAGTAAAAGACTCAAAGGACTACTTTTAGTGTTATTGCACTCTAAGTGTTATCTCACTCTCGAGGTTAACAAGGGACACTAAGGAGATCTTAGAACATTTGATTGACTTCACCTACTAGTTGATCAATCTGCAAGTCGTCATCTAGCTTTATACTCTCCACTACAGAATTCTTGAAGGTGGTGAGCAATTATCTAAAAACTAATATTTGTCGTCAATTGAACTGTTAGTTCTTTAGTAGGGGTGCATTTGCTTTGAAATATCCACTCATTATGTTGCCTCCATATATAATGGATCAGGGTGGCTATAGCCATCTTGCAAATAGTTTGATTAGTCCTATTTAAGCATTACTAAGTGGTAAGCCAATCTAGAAGACTATGTAAGTTAATAACTGTTGACGTGATGAAGCAGATCCTTGAACAGTTGCCCAGATTTGCATGAAGTAGCTGCTTTCCTTAAAAAAATGGTTATGAGTTTCAAGGAGGAGATTACATATAGCATATATAGGAGAGATGTTCATAAATTTGGAAAAGTGATCAGTTGTGATGAGTTTGCCCTAAAGCAAGCCAAAGAATGACAGAAGCCTTAGGAAGAACCTACTGAAACCATACGAATGAATACCATCTAATTTTTGGCCTGCGAGATCTTAATAAGTCCTTATAAGAGCTATTAGAGAACTTGTCAAAATAGTGAGTAGTCTACATATAATAGTCAAGACAACTGTTATTAAGTTTGTAGTTTAGTAGGTTATCTCTGACGGCAAAGGGAGGCATTTGCTGACGTTGATGATGAGAGACATTAAGGGCCTATCGAATCAAGACCTGAGATGGAAGGGTAGCTTTAAGACAATCCAGAGTAGGGAGATTATATAAGGGGCTAAAATTATTCCATTGCTCATGATAAAAGGTAGCTAAAGATCATTTTCAAATTTTTGTTTTGATAGTTAGTCTGATCTGTTCTAGCAATTAGAGTAAGAACCGCATTGTCCATAATGAATCATGTTGATGTTGCAGCATCCAGAAGCTCTAATTATTAAGGTAATAATCATGCATCCATTTTATCTATAAGGCCTCCCTATTATTAAAGATTCTCTATATGTGCTTAGCCATTAGTGTCTTATTGGTTAGCTTGATTGAAGCTAGCTTGAGTCCTCCCTCCTTAAGCAGAGTGCATATGTCACTCTATTTGAGCTTGCAATTGGATGCTTGATTAGATCACTAGACCACAAGAAGCACTTCATTATTTGTTTAATAGATTTAATAATATTATCAGGAAGGATAACATGTGTATAGGGTACTATTCACTTACCTGGGACTTCCAATAGCATCTAAGAGAGTTGTTTGAGTTGATTTCATGCCACTTCTTAAAAACATTCAATCACTTGGAGTAATAGGCAACTCTCCATAACAAGTTGAATCTAACTCCTTAAATTGGTTATTAATTTAGGGAACCTATGGTTTAAGATAATATGGAGAATCCGTTAAATCATGGTTAAATAATGAATACCAACACATCTTTGGGACGTTAACAATCTAGATCCTTCAACATTGTAGTTAATTCTTATGAGGCTATCTTTGGATTTGCTATCATTATTTATTTTCATCAATTTACCAATACGTTTTTTAGTCCTAAAGACACTCAAGAGCGAAGTGGATTAAGCGTTCCAAAAAATTGAACCTAATATAAAATTAAAAAAAAACTAAAAAATATATCCAAAACCAAAGGAAAATCATGAGCCAAAATCAACCGAACGTAATGTGGAATCAAAGTAACACAATACAATTATAATATAATCACTTAATTATCTATAATATTAATATAGATGATCTATCTAAATGATAAAAATGTCTACATAATTTAATCACCTAATTAACTATAGAATAAGAATAGATCAAAGATATAAGTACTACTTTTTCATTTTATAATAATACAAATGTCAAGCTATTCAAGTGTTAATAAATCAATTGTACATTCAATAACACAATTAGAAGTTTAAGGAAGAGAGAAGACATAAGTATTTATAGTATTTTGGCAACATTAACGTTGCCTACTCTACTCCCAACACCAATGATGTTGGATTTTGCACTATTACCAATGTAACAATTACAAATCTTCTTTAATGGATGAAGAGTAACCCTTACAAATCTAATCTTCTTTGTAGAAGGTGAAGAGCAACCTTATATCAATATTTTATAGGCAAAGAGCAACCTATACACAATCTTATTTTCATTAAGAAGGTGAAGAGTAACTTCACAATCTTTTTAAAAGGTAAAGAGCAGCCTATACAATGTAACTTCATAAAAAGAAATAAAAACAATCTTATAAAAATGTTTCACTTAAATCACAATAAACTAAGGACTCTTTATTATGCAAAAATTAAATTAATGCACAATGACCTTATGTAATCCTTAATAAATCTGAATATGATGGTTTAACAGCTCAAGAATCAAATTTAAAACACTAAATATGAAGATATGTGAAAAATAGAAAATTTGGAAACCTGGAAAGTTTAGTATTTTTAACTTTTTATACAAAACTAATCAACTAAGAGTACAATAAAACAAAGACAAACATTTAGGAACTTCTTATAGACCTAAACTAACACATAACAATCAATTAAATGTACTAAAACTTAGTTGGAAAGTCAAAAAAATGTATTAAATAGGTACTAGTCCTAACAATTGATAGATTTGAGTATATTGTCTTGTAAAAATGAAAAATTAATCTATAAATATAATTAAATGATAAATATTGATTCATAACACTCCTAATACCTTAAATAATAAAAAATAAATAAGTAAAAGGTTTAGAAATAAGTCTAGAATGTATAAACAAAATGGAAAACACAAGATATAAAAGAAACTTAAAGCACTTGAGTTTATACACAGCTTTAATATATAAATCTTGCATAAAATCAATAATTAAAAGATGACACAAGATTCAAACATTCTGATAATATAAAAGAGATTAAGAACAAGGGTTTATAGTCACATAACTGAATATAAAGCTAGCCAAAGTCAAACTAAATATCAATAGTACAAGAATGATATAAAACTTGATGAAGGTGAAGATATTCTTAAAAGATCACTCAATAAACTCATTTTTCAATTGTTTCAAGTAGTTATGTTCTACTAGAATTAAGGTTGAGGATCTAACAAATACATTATAAGAAATAACTAGCCATTGGTTAAGGGACAATTTCATAATGAAATGAAAAAGGAAAATTTAACCAACTCAAACACTAAAACAACGATTTCCATTGGGAATCAATGGTGCCATTATGTACCACTGTTAATCTCCTGAACTAAAATTACAAAAAACAAACATGATTAAAAAAATTTTTAGACATTTATAAAACTTTCCTAACATCAAACTTAATTTAAAACAATTTTCAAAATATAATTAAAAAGATTTTTCACTTGCTACATTGATTCAAATGTTAATAGAAAATTTTGTGAAAACATTAAAAACATATGAAATGCATGAGTGAAAAAGTTGAGCTCCTAGAATATGTAAACTTTAAGTGATACTTACACATGATTAATGAGTAGAGAAAATGATCTCAGATCTTCTGTAATGTTTTACTTTACTTTTCCTTCAACTTTGAGCTTTAAGTTCAATATTTCATTATCATATAACCTATCTTTTGACCTTGAATCAATCACTTAAATAATTAGTAGAATATATGTTTTGTTATCATAAAAAAAAAAGATTGGAACTCCCTTAGTTCAATATAATCATCTTTTGAATATGCTAGATAACAATAATAGGGATTCACTAATAGTTTTTGTCCTCGTAGATTGACAACCTGGACGCATGATAGCTTTACTATATTGTCACAGGTATACTTACCTCATTGCGTGTTTAGTATTATTATTGAGATTCTTTGGTTTATTTTTATATAAAACTTAGGCATGTTCTACACATATTGAATTTTTTTCTTTGTTGTTAGGAACTCCATCCATTGTTAGATTTTTCTATTCTCAATTAGACTAGCCATCATTGTTTTTACTTTTATTTTATTTGTTCTAAGTTTTTACACTTTAATTTTTTAATTATTTATTTTTCTGAAATTTTTTTATTTATGAGCTTTCCTTCTCTTGATATTTCATTTGTTCTTTCACTTTTCAGGTTATATACTTCTTTGTATGACCAGGAGTCACCCCAACAAATTATTTGAACTAAACCCTTAAGTAGAACGAATGTTTAAAATAGGTATAAAGGAAAAGAAATATGAGTATAATATGATGTTTGAGGTTTTAGATACATAATTAGAAAACATGGATAGAGAAGTGGGTCCAAGAGCCTAGCTAACCATGGGCGACTTGTCAAGACCCTCATTACAAGGCATAGAGTCTAGTATTTATAAGACGAGGGTAGAGACTACGAGCTTTGGGATAAAACTTCAAATTCAAATGTTACAAAACTATATTCAGTTTGATGGGTTACTAAATGAGGATCTTAACAACCATATTGCCAATTTTCTCGAGATTTGTGATACATTCAAGTTTAATGGAGTATCTGAAAAGGTTGTTCATTTAAGGCTTTTCCCATTCACCTTGAGAAGTAAAGCCAAGTCTTGGCTCAACTTAAACCCACCTAGTTCCATCATCTTTTAGAACCAATTAGCAAAAAAATTACTTATAAGGTATTTTCGTCCATCCTGTCTTACTAAATTACATAACAAAAGTATATATTTTTTCAACAGTGAGATAAGGAAAATCTCTATAAAGCTTGGGAAAGATAAAAGAACATGTTGAGGAAGTTCCCCTATCATGGATTCGATCTTTGTATGTTGATGTGAACCTTCCATGGAGGTTTAATTTTGTAACTAAACAGTTGATTAATGCATCTTCTGAGGCACCACAAGCTTAAGACCCCTGAGTTGCTCTAGGAGCTTATAGAGAATATCACAATGAACACATATTAGTAAATTAATGCATGACAAAGTACTAAGCCTAGAAAAGGAGTGTATAGTGTGAATGTAGTAGCTTCAATGGAGGCCAAGGTAAATGCACTTATAAGGAAGTTAGGGAGCATGGCAGTGGCGTCTGCCTCAACCTAAGAAATGATGTATGATTTTTGTGAAGGAGGGCACTCGAACCATGAGTGTCAATTATCGAGATCTAAAAGCCAACTTGAGCAAGTTGATTATGTGAAAAATCGAAAAAATAACCTATATAACATCATATATAATCTGAGGTGGCACAATCACCCTAATTTTTCATGGAGAGCTCAAGGCCAGTCAAGTCAGAACCACCCACAATCTTCTAACAACAATAGAAACATAAACAACTAAGCTTAAAAGAGCTGCTTACCAAGTATGACACCATTTTAATTACCTAATTTCAGAATATATAAGCCTCGATTAAGAACTTGAAAAGATAAGGTAGGCAACTTGTTAAGGGTGTTTCAGAGAGATCACTAGGTTCTTTGCCAGGTAAAGCTGAGAATAACCTGATGGAGCAAGTACATGTGATATTCTTAGGTGATGAGAAGGGGATAGTTGGTGAAAAGGAAGAAACTAAGCAAGAAGTTGTGAAAGTTGATGATGAGAAGAAAGCTGATGAGGAAGAGAAGCTAAAGAAGAAGAAGAAAGAGTTTAATGACTCCGTGCAACAACTTCTATACTTGGGAGACTAAACATCAATCAACTATAGGAGTATGCAAGTAAGTATTTTAATCATATTAAGAAATGAAATGCTAACACTCCTCTTGTTAAATCCCTTATACTGGAACCAGAGTATGTGAACTTTGTACAGGATATACTCTTAATGAAGAAGGCAAAGGAGCTTTTAACGATGATAATGAGCGAGGAATATGCAACAATTTTTATTAACAAGCTACCATAAAAGTTAAAGGACCTAGAGATTTTCTTGATTCCTTGTACAATTGATAGTTTACATTTAGATGATGCATTAGTCAATTGAAAGGCTAGTATTATTATGTCAAAATCTTTTTTATGAATTTGGATTATAAATCATGAAATCTACTAAGGTGAATATCCAATTGGTGGATAAATCTATTAAGGATGTACAAGTTAAAGTTGATAAATTTATATACTATATTGATTTCATGATTTTAGATGCAGAGGATGAGGATAAAATTTCTTTAATTATAGGTAGACTTTTCCTAAACACTTCTAAATCTTTAATTGATGTCCTAGAGAAGAAATTGGCACTTATAATTAAAGATGAATCCATCATTTTTTTACATTATAAAATTATTAAGTTTTCCTTGAATGAGAAGAATAATTATTTTATTTTATTTTGATAACTCTATTAATGGAACTTCAAGTGTTTCTCAAGGGAGAATAAAATGTGAGTCTTCAGAGTTCAAGTTGGTAATGATACAAAGCCATAAGCATGATAATAGAGAAAGGAGTTCAATCCCTAACAAAAGGGAGCTAGATAAGTGGAGGAAGCAAGAAAAAGAAGGTGTAACAAGCTTTAAAGGGAAGAATAATAAGAAAAGTAAGGGTTGGAATAAGAAAATACATAAGGGATAAGCACAAAGAGGTCATCGAGCTTATGACATTAAACAAACACTTATTGGAAGGTGGCCCTTTGTTTTTTATTGCTTTTACTTTAATTATTATAGTTTGTTGCATATAGGTTTCATTTGTGCATGTTTAATTTAAATTCTTCTGCATATTTTTTTTATGTTTCTTTGAATTTTACATCATTCTTAGGTGCTTGATTGACCCAAAGTTGATTAATTTTGAATAGGGTTGAAATAAATAGGT
>JAOXYD010093118.1:0-11956 GCA_028565735.1 Pinacopodium congolense | reverse complement strand
CTAGGGTAGCTAATCCTAAGCCTTAATCCTTAATTTATGACATTTATGCAGAATCCCAATTCAATCCTAACCTAAATCACAAAACTCAATTCAATTCTCACAATTATTAAGCCTAAGATCCATAAATATCTTCTAACCCACAATACAAATACCCTAACATCACAAAAATAACGAAAAACACAAACTAAAAATACAGAAACAAAACTTATATTAATTAAAAACTAAGATTCCATATAAAAATAAACCAAACACAATGAAAATAGGGAATAACTGAAAATAAATGCATAAAAAATAGGAAAAACATCAAGAAAAGAAAGTATCTAAGGTCAAGAACAAGAAATAAATGAAGTAGAAACAAGAAAATACTTAAACTAAGCTAAAACATAGACGAAGAAACAAAACAAAAACCTAAACTAAAGAAGAAGACGACTTTAAAACGAATGGAGAGCTTAGAAAAATGTAATGGCTTCTCTCTCATGCTTTTTATGCCTCTTATATATGTCTTAGAGGGCTGCTAGGGTTTTGGAGATGATGTGGGAGAAATTTCATCAAAATTTCCCATATGAATTACAAAATCAAAATAATTTTACAATTTCTGTTTTTATCCCAGAATTTGACTTCTTCTGCCCCTTTCTCCTTTTAAGCTCTAACTCCTTCTATACAGCTCCAATTGCCATGAAATTTGGTATGTAGGCTCCTCACATGATGCTCTTGCTCTCCACAAAATTTTAGAGTAATTTGATCTCTAAAAGTAAACTTTATACATCACTAAAGTCACTTATACCAAAACTGATACTCAACTGAGCATGTCTTGTTTTCTTCTTTGTCCACTCTTCATGGCTTGTTATATGGCCTTGAAATTTGGTGTGGAACTTCATAACATGATGCTCTATGTAAAAAAATGGTTCCACACCTCTTCTAGTTCCAATTATGCTCCAATATTTGCTCAAAATTTGGCCCTTTCAACTTATATTTGTATCTTAAGGTCATATCTACATGTAAATGTAAAAAGGAATACAAATTAAGCATTTAACCAACAAAATAGGGATGAAATTACATTGAAACACATATAGAAATACTATAAAATATATCCCTATCCGCTAGCATTAAATTAATTCCTTTTTCCATTTTTATGAAATTACAGGTAGAAAACATGAAATCAACATCTATGCTTTTCTAGTTGGTAAACCAATCGATTAAGAAGCCATTTTGAGTGGTGGAGGATGTATTAGTCAAGGTGAACAAGTTTATTCTCTCGATGGATTTCGTGTTGTTGGATTTTGAAGATTATATAATTTGTTTATTAATTTTTGGAAGCTCATTCCTTAACATAGAAAGAGCATTGATTAATATGCATGATAGAAAGTTAGTTTTTTAGATTGGTGATAAGAAAAACTCTGAAAAATTCAACAGAAGGAAGTACTTGCATGAAAATTAATTTGGTGGATGAATTTGTAAGAGAGTAGGTGGAATTTAATGAAGAATTTGATAGGAAAAATGATGAAGTGATTGAGGAGGAAGAGAAGATGGGTGAGATGTAAAAAAAAAAAACTTTAGTGTAAGCTGAAGTAGCCATTCCACCCTCCATTGAGAGACTACCTACCTTAGAGTTGAAGCCCTTACACAAACACCTTAAGTATACCATTCTAGAATAGGTCAAAATACTACCCATTATCATCTCAAACTAATTAGATTTGGAATAAGAGTATAAGGTGGTAAAGATCATTACAAATAGAGCGAAATCCATGGGATGGCAAATTTCAAACATAAGACAAATAAGCCTTAGTGTAATGATGCATTGGATTAGTCTTGAAGAAGGACATAAGAAAACTAGGGAGAGACAAAGGATATTGAATCCTAACATGAAGGAGGTGTTAAAGAAAGAAGTGGTAAAGCTCTTGGATGCCAGAATCATTTACCCCATTTTAGAAAGTGAATAAGTGAGTCTAGTACAGTGTATACAAAAGAAGGGTGCTATGATTGTGATAGATAATATTAAATGGTAGTTGATTTCCATTAAAAATATTATAGGTTGGAAGCTTCATATTGATTATAAGAAGCTCAACACTGCGACTAAGAAGGATTGGTTTCCCTTACCCTTTGTAGATCAAATGATTAAGAGAGTACTTGGAAATGCCTTCTATTCCTTTCATAATGGGTACTCGAGTTGCAATTAAATTTTTATACATTTGGAAGACTAAAAGAAGACCACATTCACTTGTCCCCATAGGCCTTTGCCTACAGAAGGATGCCTTTTATACTTTCCAGTACAATAATTGTCTTTCAAAGGTTCAAAGGTTCAATCATATGTTTATAGAAAGGATTGAAGACATAATGGAAATGTTTGTATATGACTTTTTAGTCTTTGGTGACTCTTTTGAGTATTGCTTGAAAAACTTGGATGGAGTCCTTCAAAGATGTGAAGAATCACATTTGGTCCTTAATTAGGAAAAATGTCACTTCAGGTGTATGAAGTTGTAGTCTTGGGACATAAGATATCATGCAAGGTATAAAAGTGGATAGGGCTAAAGTAGAATTCATTAAAAAACTTCCCCCACAAAAAAAAAATGTCAAAGGAGTGAGAATTTTTAAGGCATGTCAAATTTTATCGCCATTTTATTAAAGATTTTTCGCTTATTTCTGAGCCCCTCTAAAATTTTTTAATTGAATATAAACCTTTTCTGTTTGATACTAATTGTTTACATGCTTTAGATAGGCTAAAGAAGACGCTTACTTTGGCACCTATATTGACCTTACCAAATTGGTCCCTAAAATTCAAGATTATATGTGATGCTAGCTACTAAGTAATCTAATGTATGTAAGGACAACGAAAAAATAAGAGATTGCATGTAATATACTATACAAGCAAGACCTTGGTAGATGCATAATTAAACTACGCCATAACTAAAAAGGACTTATTAGCAGTGGTAGTTACTTGTGAAAAATTATGTTCTTATCATATGGGTTTTAAAGTTATTGATTTTAAAAATCATATGGCATCATAATATCTCTTTGTTCAGCAAGATGCTGCTAACCTGAGACTTATCCAGTGGGTAATACTTCTTCATGAAATTGATATTGACATTAAAGATAAGAAAGGAGGAGAGAATATGGTGGCTAACCACCTATCATATCTCACAAGAGGGAGGCAATGTAAACAAGTGAAGAAATTAATGAAAAATTCCTAAAAATTATTATCATTGGGATGATCCTATTTTGTATAAGATATGTATTGATGGTTTGATTCGTATGTGTGTTCTAGAGGATGAAATGCTTGAGATGCTAAATCAATGCCATAATTCATTTTATGTAGGCCATTATAGAGAAAATAAGATGGCAGCTTATGTAATAGAGTATGGTTTCTTTTAGCCTAGATTGTTCAAGGATGCTAAAAAATATATGATGAATTGTGATAGATGCCAATGATTTGGAAATATTTCAAAAAGAGATGATATGCCCCTCTCTAACATCTTGGAAGTGGAAGTTTTTTTATGTATTAGGGTATAGACTTTATGGGCTGCTTATATTCTAGAGGTGTGGACTATGTCTCCAAATAGGCTGAAATAATGGCAACTCCAACTAGTGATGGTGATAGTGCATAAAAAATACATGTTTTAAGCATGATTTAATCCTTGTTAAGAGAAGCATTGGATGAAATTTCATGTGATTCTCATGCAATTTTAGTTAAAATCCTTGAATGTGATGGTACTCATATGATTTTTATGTTTTATCTCTTTTCATAGGATTTTGGAGAATAATTTGATAGAGTTTTGGGAACTAAAATGGTATGGAGTTAATTTTTCATTCAATAACTTCAAGGTAGGAAGTCATATATCAATTTTCAAGGCCATAGGACAAGCCATAAAGAATGCTTCGAGAGAGGAATAAGAGAAGCTCAAACAAGTACTAGTTTTGGTACATGTGATTTGGGGAGACAATAGATGCACTTCTGGATTTCAGATTATTATAGGGTTAATTTTAGTGAAAGAACATCACGTAAGGAAGATATATACCAAATTTCATGGTTAAAGAACATAGGGAGAAGAAGATATGGAGAAAAGCCCAAAGGATGGCAGAAGTTAGAAATTCTAGCTAAAGGCCATGGCCCAAGTCGTGGGAAATCCTTGGAATCGCATGTTTTTTTCCTTAATTTGGTGATTTTTAAATCTTCAAAGGGTTAACAAGTTTGGCTTCAGCCACCACTCCAAAGGGGACAAATTCAAGGGTCCTCCTAATGTTTTCATGCAATTTTAAAGGAGAATAATGGATCCAAACACATTAAATTAAAGATTAACGATTAGATTTCATGCATAAAGCATTAAGGATTCAAGGATTTAAGACAACATTATCATGAGATTTTTATGTCCTTCTTTCTTATGTTTGTTTGTATGATTAATTCAATATGTAAGAACTAATTTTCTCTTAAGATTTGGATTTTTACAAAATTTAGGATGCAGTATTTATTATTATTGTTGGATAACTCTTGAGTTCTAGATTTTGAATTAGGTATATTAATGGATGATTATGAACTTTAAACTCAATTGTTATATGAATGTGAACATTACTTTCAAAGCTTTGATTTATGTATGACTAGATTAAGAGATTAATTATATGCATTAAATCATTTAATTAACAAAGTATCTTACATAAGGACCTACACATATGCTTACATAAGATATCTAAATTAGGTGTGAGCTTAACTAAAACAATATATTCCATAAAACCAAGTAATGCATTCCATCATTAGATTGGGAAAGAGGAAACTTTCACATAATTTATTGAATTGAATAAGGTTGCATAACTTAAGAGAGAGTACAGTTTACATTTGAGAGTTTACGATTTAATAAATCATGGAATTCAAGTTAATACAAGAATATAATAAATACATATGCATCCTTAAGGGTGTAATTACCTTAATCCTAGCTTCATTCTTGATTGTTAATCTTTGTAAGAATTTTAGGGGTTTATTTTGTTTGTTTAGTTATTTTATTTCTCAATCATCAACAAATCCTCCATTGAATAGGCTAGTTAATCTAGTCAAGAATCCATTAGTAACAGCAGTCCTTATGGAACGGCCCTAGATTTACTAAACTTTATTACAATAATAATAGGTACACTTGCCTTCTTTATTTATTGTGATTTAGAGAACATGTTCCTTAGTTAAACTTTATTTAAAACTTAGGTTGATTTATAGCACCATCAGATGGAAAGGTGGTTCAAAATTTTATCAAGAGGTTATTCAATAGGTTTGGAGTCCCATGACTGATTATAAGTGATGAAGGGGCACACTTTTGCATTAATCCATTCGAAAGCCTTTAAAAGAGATATGGAGTTTACCATAGAGTGAGCACACATTATCAATTAAAAATAAGTGGGCAAGTGGAGGCTGTAAATAAAGAGTTAAAGTGAATATTGGATAAAATAGTGAATGGATTGAGGAAAGACTAGGCATTGAAGTTAGGCAATGCGTTATAGGCATATCAAATTGCTTTTAAGGCATCTATAAGAACATTATGACTTGTCTATAGAAAAGCTTGTCATTTTCCTATGGAGTTGGAGCATCAGGCTTACTAGGCCATCAAGGCATTGAAATTTGATTAGAAGGCAGCATGTAAGAAGAGACTCTTATGACTTATTAAATTAGAGAAGTTGAGATTTAATGCTTATGAAAATGCCAAGCCCTACAAGGAATGAGTGAAGAGATGGCATGATGTCGATATTAAGAATGCGTTCAAGAGTAGTGACTTGGTTTTGATAATTAACTCTAAACTTTGCTTATTTCTAGGTAAGCTTAAGTTATGTTGGAGTGGTCTTTTCAAAATTTTCAAAATGTTCACACATAATGCTTTAGAATTGGAAAATGAACAAGGGAAAACATTCAAGGTGAATGGACATAGGTGTAATCCATACTTTAAAGGAGCCTTTTCATAACAAAGGGAAGTGATCTCTTTCTTTTCTCTTGTTTGATTACGTTGTGATTGAGAAATGGTCAAGTTATTGCCTTTAACTTTAGCATTCTTTTTTTTATAATTAGTATTGGTTTATAGGTTTTAGTGTGTGTGTGTTTTATTGTTCTCTTGAGTTATTTTTGTTTTTGGAATTCTTGTTATTAGGTAATTCATTAATGGTTTAATGTTTAATTATAGGTTTAAGAGGTTGTCCATATCATGAAGAGTGAAAAACAAGTGTGGAAAAAGCAATTGGAGAAGGACATGAAGGTCATGATCATAACCCAACAAGTATCAATCCTCTATCTTGATCGTAACAACTCCCCTATGTCATGATCTTGACTAGTCATGATCATAACTTGCAAGGCTCCTTTAAAAATGCTCCTTTTTCACATCTTAAACACGAACAATCACAATTATTGCACATCATCTCATCACTTTACTCACTATTTTCATATATTTCTCTCTCTTATCTATTTTATCACCGCTATGGCTAAAATAGTGAAACAAGTCATAAAAAAATCTGACCTAATAAGAAAACGTAAGGTTTATAGGCATGACTTAAGTGAGATAACAGTAGAATTTAGGGTTCCATTCCCCATTTTTACATAAGAGGAAAGTATGAACTTCTAAACTCTTCAAAATAAACCTTTGGTTGCTCTCAAATATTTTAATTTTTCCATATTAACTTAATTAGAATTGAAGGAAAAGGTTGAAAAATTAAGCAAGAAAGTGTGTTAGGAGAAATTTATACATAATGAGTATGTCCTCTATCAGGAATTAACTCTTCCATATGACATAAATAAATTGATGAATTTTAGTTTAGATCGTGAGGAAAACCATATAAATTAGATTATGAGGTTATGGGTGAAATATTTGGAATTCCCAAAACTAAGCTTCATAACTCTCACCAAGAGTTTAATCATCATTCATATTGGAAAAAAACTTACTGGTCTAGATAAATTAGATTCCCAAAATCCACTCAACACTCTCATTCAAAGCCCATAACATCTTTTTGTTAAATAAATTCATGTGCCATGCATTTTTAATAAAACTTAAAGTAACAAATGTTCTATAAAGGAGCTTTTTGTTTTTTGGTGCATGGACACTAAATGTAAGGTATGCACAGCTTATCATGTTTTTCATTCCTTAGTTAGTTCCTTCCATAAGAGAAACAATTACTTAGGAATGTTTTATTGTTACTAAACTTGCTAAATATTTCAAAGTCAATGTGACTAGACTAGCCCTTGTGGAATGTGAATTTTTAGATGCTTTATACGTGAGATGAGTAGAGATTTTGAAGAAACATGGCATGGAGCTTTAAAATCCTAACTTTGGAACTGGTGCTTTCCAAAAGTTGAAAGGCAAGGCATCATCAACCTTATAACAAGAAGATGATGACAATTCTAGTGATAGCTATGATGAAGAAGGAGAAAGATGTGAGATTGCATGGAAAGCAGTGCATCAATGCAATGGTAGCATAACTACAACAAGTAGCACACCAACAAGAGGCTCAATTAAAACTAATGGCATACCAGCAACAATACCACACAAAGAAGTTATTGATATTTTTTGCCATTCAAGAAGTTCTCATTCCATCTCCCAGCCCATCCCTACCCCAATCTCCATAAGCTTTCTTACACTTTACTTCTTTTTATTTTTGTTGTGAATTACATTATGTTGCTTGTTTTCCTTATTGTGTATTTCCTTTGCCACATAGTGGAAAATGTGTTTTTCAAGTGTTGGGAGGGGAATGATTGTATTATTAGTATCATTTTGCTTATGAGTATGCTTGTGTTTTTAGGCTTAGTTATGAATCATGTGTTCACATATCTTCATATACATTTTGCCACATGAGTATGAATATGTCAAGGGCATGAAATTGACATGAATGAACTTGATTTTAAACATGAGTATTTGAGTTGTGAAGAATCATTCTCCTATGAAATTCATAGTTGAATGTATTTCCATTGAAAGTGAAACTTAATCAAGATATCGTACATTTATTATTTTATGTTTGACACTTGTTTGGATGCATTTATAGTTAATTAGACTTAAATTTGAAGCCATCACTAGTGATCTTTCATGAGAGTGAATTTATTTTGAAGAAATGACATAGGCTAGAAATATAAGTGAAGTTAAGGTAAATAAATATATGTTAAAGGCAATGCTCTTATTTCGCTAGCCTCAATGAAAGAATAAAGCTAGTAGCCAATTGTGAGTTATGATATAGCTGAGTAATTAGAAGACATTCCCGAAAAAATGATCAACCTCATGCGAAAAGGCTATAATGACAATCAACCAAGCTCAAAAGAATGAACTTAGTTGAGAAACCAGGGGACATTCATGATAAGCTTTTTGCCTTCACATCAAATGATTAAGTCATCATTTAAAGTTAATGTAAAAACATGGTCCCTAAATGAAAAATAAAAGCCTATGGATCTTCTTTTGAGTTTCATGAGGATTTCATAAATGGTTTCTTAAATGATAAATAAAATCAATGTATACTTATAAGTGCCATAGGTGAGAAAATAGGTTAACAATGTATTGATTAGGGTGCATATTCAATTTAAAGAAACTCAAGATATGAATGAAACAAGTGAATTATTTGGATTTTATTAAATGATTGATTTTCTAGGGCTAGTTATAAAATATTATGTCATTGTTGCATTTATAATATTGGTGCATTCATGTCATTGTATCATTGTGTGACTTTTTTGCGTGTTTTTTTTTCTTAGGGAAAAACAACAGTTTTAATCTAGGGAAGTTTATAGGTTTACATTAGAGTTTGTTTCTTTAGTTTTTTAGTGTGTTAGTATGTTTATGTAACTTTATAATTAGGTGTCTAGGATTTAGAATTATATTCTTTTGTTTTTTTTAATGCTTATTTGATTTTTGTGATATTTATTAATGTTGGTCATGAAGTGGAGCTTATTTGTGCAGGAACATAATATATTTCCATATGAAGTGATGGCACCCTTTAGATACATCTTTTAGTCATGTTTTCATAATCATTACCATGAATTTAAAGGTAAAATCCAAGTGATTTTGGTTCACATTTGATTAATTCTTGAAAAAGATCTCCTTTATGTTGTTTTTGATGATTATGCATGTTTTGTAGGACTTTGGTGAACATTGTGAGGCCCTTTTGGAGCTAGAAGAGATGTGAGATCAATTTGGGGATTTAGAGCATCATGATATAAATCTACACATAAATTTTCAAGGTCATATTACAAGCCATTAAGAATGCATTAAAAGAAAAATAAGAGAAGCTCAAACAAGCATCAGTTTTAGTATAGGATTCTGGGGATGCATTAGGTGCACTTATAAGGCTTATATTGTTATGAAATTTCATGGGGTGCAAGAACATGATGTAAGGAATCTACATATAAAATTTCATAACCATCAAATGTGTGAAGCAGAAGTTATAGTTGAAAGACCAAGAAGAATAGAAAGTTGTCAAAGGAGAAGAAGCGAGGAAGTGATAAGGAAGCTAGAGAAACATAACTCCCAAGATCAAGGGAATTGTGGAAAAAAATTCCACACGAGGTTCACTTATTTTAAGTTTTTTGAGGTTTTGGACATATAAAAGGGTAAGAAACCCTAGGATCTGTCGAGAAATGAGATGGGACTTTCCCTAAAAGGCTAAAAATAAGGTTGGAAACTTTTTACGGTAGAAATAAAGATTTTCATCCGTTATTCATCAAGAACATCTCATCTGCAAAAATTCCTGCTCAAATGGAGTAAAGACAAGGACAATCATCTTCATTAGTTTTTGCTTCTTCTTCTCTTTTACTAACTTCTTGTATGGATATTATGTTAGTTAAAAGGATTACTGACATTTTGAGTGGTTGAACATGTGATAGAAATTATTTCTTAAACTATTTTGTTGAGCTTACCATATTGATTTAATCAATGCATGTTTGTGGTAATTGTTATGCTTAAACCAAGAAATAGATTGAGATATTAAACTGGGTAATTTATATTAGGGTACAATGAGAGTTGACACTCGATAGACTTGTAATTATCAAGTTAATTGATTAATTAGAGAGAGATCTTTATTAATTAATTGATTGTCTATAGGATTGCTTCACAACTAGCTGGATTTTAGGATAGGTTTTGTAGATTGAGAGATTGCAAGACTAATCCTATTTCATTTGGCTTGGGAAACTTAATTACATCTTTAGAGATGGTGACTAAAACATTAGACTATCTTGGACTGAACATAATTAAATCAGTAAGACAAGAGCAAAACTAAATAAGGATAAAAGTGGTTCCTAATCTTTAATCTTTAATTCAAAATTTCTTGCACATTGCCTTCTTAATTGTTCATTACTAGTTGTTCTATTTTAGTTTATTTTTCAGTATTTTTCATTTAATATTATGCTTTAGTTTAACTAAAGCTGAGTGGTTACTAGACCTAATCCTTATGGCATGATATCCACTTATACTATAAATTATGACCCTTGAACTTGCAGTATAGCATAAAACAAGTTAGTATTTACGTTGATGAATTCAACATGGAGTTAAAATTAAGAGTAATAAAGAGGAAAATATGACGTCAAAGAAAGAAAAGAGTATGTCATAATAGTGACAAAAGATGAACCCACCTCTAGGTTGCATGATGTAAAATCTAATGAACACGAAGGTTACTTTATTTGGATGACTTAAAGTTATTTTTGGATACAAAACACATAAGGAAACCCTAGGAGTCATCATTAAGAGGTTAAACAACATCATAAGAAGGAAAATAATAGGTTTTGGAGAGAAAAACATGAAGAAACTCAAGATTAAAGTTGAAAACATCAAGATTAATCTAGCTCTCAAGATTTTCTATATCAAGGCTTCAAGCTGCATCTTACCCTTTTCTCTTCTTCTATTTCCTTACATTGAATGTCAAATCTGAATAGTTGTGGTTTGAACAAGATTATGGTTTGCTAAATCTATTTTAAGGGTTATTCTTGATTTTTTTTCACAACTTTTACCTTATAAGATTCGATACATTAATGTTTTGTGATGTTTGCTGAGCTTATAATTGATTTTAATTTAGTTGAATCAATCTACTAATGTTAAGTTGCACAATGAGAGTTGATGGCTTGATAGACCTGCAAATATTAAGTCAATAACAATTAAAGAGCATCTTAATTGTTTGTTGATTATCCTTAGGATTGCTTGAAATCCAATTGAGTACTTGGGAGTAGTTTTGAGAATTAAGAGATTTCAACTCAACTTATATGCATTTGAATTATGATTATTTTATTAGATCTTATGAGAGGGTAATCAAAATCATATTATATCTAGGATCGAGCATAATTAAACCAATAAGGTGAAGGGAAGATAAAAAACAGATAGTATAGCCCCTAAGTTTCCATCATTGGGTAACTTAAAAATCATAGTTGTCTTCTGCTTGTTCATTTATCAAATTTAGTTATTTTATTTTAATTTTTATTTTATTTTAATTTTCAGTTACTTCATCCTTTTGTTACCTTAAAAAGGTAATTTAAATTGTTAGGTAACTAGATTCAATCCTTGTGAGAATGATATCAATTATACTATAACATATGACTCGCATACTTATGGTGTAGTATAAAAAGAGAAAACATTTATTAGAGAAGTATTCACCTTCTCCAATATACACTCCATGTAAAAACCTTCAAAATATGTCACGCCTTTGACCAATATAAGTGTTTGAAGGCTCATAAATAGACTTATCTGAATGAACAATTGAAAGCTCACAACAACACTAAAACTTATAAAACAAAGTTGACAGTGCTTAAATTACTTGTATGAACACTTAGATCTTTTTTAGATGAAAATAACACTTATAAAACACCTATTTATAGTGTTTTTAAGGCCTCCCATCCTTTAATGCTGTTGAACCAAGGGAGGTTCCAATCTTGGTTTTGATGATAACAAAACATGATTAATCATTAATGGTTTGAGTTTATGATGTTAATCTTAAAGATAGGTATAATTCAAGAAGGATCCATTATGGAAAGCTTGGAGTT
>JAOXYD010093098.1:0-11957 GCA_028565735.1 Pinacopodium congolense | reverse complement strand
AAAAAATTATTTCCTTTATTATTTGGCAATATTCCAAAAACTTCTTTGAAGTGTGATTTATGTATTTTAGTTAAAAGGTGAACCCTTTTATCATGTTACTATAACATTATAATCAAATATATTACATACTTACCTCTTGTGAACAATAATTAATCCTACGAGTAAGTCTTTTTATTCGGTGGACAAAGTTAAACTAACAAAGTTTTTTACAGTAGCAAACCTTCAATTTATTTGTTATGACTAAATACCTACAATAATGAGTTGCATAATAATAACATAATTAAATCGATAATTGGAATACTTATCTCTATTTTAACACATTAATAAAAATATCGACCAATGTTTGGATTAACATTTGATATCCATAAATTCATTTTTCCATTACAATATGGGCAATCAATATAGGCAACTTGATAGGTTAAAAATTAATAATGATCACTATAAATGAAATATAATCTACATATCTATTATAATATTGAAAAAAATATAAATTTTATTATCTTACTAAAATTAAGAATATGTTCTTTTAGCTTCCGCTTTATTGTCAAAATAGCAATAACAACATTTTTTAATCTATCAATAACACTTTTACACTCTTTCCATGTTAAATATATACCTGGTTTAGAAGTGACAATTGCTACATATACTTTATTTCCACCTATACCCTAAACATTTTTTCATTTTCTCAACAAGTCAAATTGCCATCAATTTGGGAATCTATACACTTTCTCAATAGGATGTCTATATATATTAAAAAAGTTCGACAACCCAGGGAGTTTGCTGCATGTATCCACTATCAAAAAATTGAAACTTTCATTTACCAATTCAATAAGTCTTAAGACATTAACTTGCATATGCTTAGAACATATTCCTAAGTAGTTCGTTAAAACATCCTTTTGGATTTATATTATTTCAACCTGAACATATAGTTTTTAGTGTATTTACAACAAGGTATATACTACAATGCTGAATTGTGCATTGTTAATAGACTTCACCACTTAATACAATGCCAAATTGTGCACGCTATTACCTAGTTAGACTATGTAAGTAGAAAGGAACAAACCCAGATCATCTATTACAAAGCTACATAACATCATACTAAGGTAACCAAATTCAATAACTAAAACACCTTGAACAAGAAACAAATGGTGGTACTTACATTTATTATTTAAAAATAGAAGGAGTAACAAAAAAGAATGAGAGTTGTTGTTCTCACCCTCTTATTATGGTCAACCTACTGCTCTATGTTGTTTGAATGTTTTTCCTACTCAAACGAGGTCAAAGGGAACATTGAATCATCATTTGTCCTTTATAAGCGTGAATACCAGCAATGGCTCTTCAAGGAGAATTACAAATCTTTCTTTTGCATCCCGCCACTAAGAAGAGACGAAAACCCACCCTCTGATAGCACTACTTTTAATTTTCATTTGGAATAGAAAATCCTAGATTTTGAATGTCTATTTTCAATCATTCTTAAGTTAACTAGTTTTTAAGGTTATTATGTCAAATTTTTAATGATTTAAAAAATCAAAGCTAATGTAAACATGTCCTGGACAAGTGGAGTCCATGTGTCCGATCTCATGGTTGACATGTCTTCCACATTAGCATAGCTAATAGAGTGATTATCGACATGTTATTTTTATAATAAATTAGACTTCTTGAGTTTTATTGCCACTTTTTTATAAATTCAAGTTACAATTGTAAAATTGACTAAAGTTCCACATTTTTTTGCAGTTTGCCCTTAATAAACAATTGAGTTTTAAAGACAAAAATTACAATCTATTGAAGTTCTCCTTGACAGAAAAAAAAAACTTTTTTCTTATAGACCTTTTTTTTCTCTTATTATTTATTGAAGACTAAAAAATTTAAATATATATAGAGTAAATATTCTATTATACGATAAATTTATAAATTACATTCTTAATAAATTATTTATTAATAATTAAAGAAAAATAATAAATTCAACTCAAATAGTTGTTAAATTTTAATTAAAATTAAATTAATATTTTTAAAATTTATTAAACTAGACTGTGTTTTGGTTTATTTCTATTTTTATTTTATTTTAAAAATTATTATTTACCTTTATAAAATATTTTTATTTGTTATAAATTTTATTTTGTCATATTTTATTTTTTTGTTATATTAAAATTTAAAAATTTAATATTATACGGTTTAGATTTAAATATTAAAATTAACAAAATATAAATTAAAAGATTATTTGATAACTAAACAACATTATAATAAAGTAAATGATAATTTAAAAAAGAGAATTAAAAGGAAGATGTTTTCTAATATTTATACTTTTAATGCTTGGAAATGTTTTAAGAGTAGAATTCGAACCAAAATTTTTAAGAGTTTGAAAATTCTTAAAGAAATATTTTTAAAAAGAATAATACACAATTAATAATATCACAAAAAGGTAATTAAAAATGGAAAAAAAAAGTTATGACACAAAATATGAATAATTGTTGTATATTCTTAATTTTTTTTGAAAAATTAAATGAATTAATTTATCAAAAGAAAAGATGTATACACAAGTGTTATTCTTCCAAAGCTTATACACAAACGAGACATAACTACCATCCACATATCCACTAAAAATAGGAAAAAGCTAATCAAAACCCTAGTGCTTTGCAATAAACACGGTTATGTACTAATATGAACTCAGCTTTCCTAAATCGCCTCCAGATCAACTGGCAGTTGGTAAGTAAATCGACACGATCCATCTCCTCTTTTGCACAAGAGCCACATATAACTAAGTAATAGTCCCTAATCTTATTCCAAACATTCTTACAGCGTCTTTAGTTGCTTACGATGATGCTCTAAATCACTTGTGATGTCCGGAAATGTAATTGATTCAATTACATCACGACCTTTATAGACTACTAGAATAGGTCCGCATCCTCCTTAAGCCTCTTCTTTCATCTAATCCACATGTACACTGATTCTACTGGGCGAGTTCATCCAATCGGTCAATTTTCTAATGTACTGTGTATTGTAATTTCGAAACTCCACTGATCTCAAATTTTGTAGTAGATCCTCTGGCCATTGTATAACCTCTAACTCCCATCGGCTCCCTTCTTCCATATCAAAGTCTGCAACATGAATAGGTACGCCCATTACTGTACTGTAAAATAGCTATTTTGAACGGAGATTATGAATAATTAACCTTTCATTTCTAACCCATTTTAAAAATAGGGTTAGAGATGAAAAAAGTATAGAAAATCTTATAGATACCTCATAATTGGGCCTCTCAGGAGCATTTGTTCTTAAACCCAGCTTAAAATTTCCTTTAGTAGGTGGTCTACTGGTCTCTCCACTGCCTTAAAATTTTGATTATTCCTCTCTCTCCAATTGTTATAAACACAAGAACTAAATAAAATGAGTAAGACTAGATTGTTCTGTTTAATAGCAAGCTTATTTTCCACAAACCATTCCATAATACCCTCAAAGTTATCGGGTGGATTAAGGATACAACATAAAGTTGTAGCTCCCTTCCAAAGTATTATAGAGTAGTCACAACTGAATAGGAGATAGGAAATTGATTCAGCTTAACCTTTACAAAGAACACATCTAGATGGAATGTTTACAAAACAGAGTCTGTCAATCACAGGAAGTTTGTCCTTCATGTAAATCTATAATAAAGTTGAAACTTTAGGAAGTAGACAATTGTGCCAAACAACTCTATACCAAATTTGCACCATATCTCTACTTCTTAAGCAATCTCTATAAGATTTATTAGTGAACTCTCCTTTATTATCAGTCAACCATTGGTAGGCATCCACCCTATCAAGGGTTGGTTGATAGTTTGGAAAGACCCTATCCATATTGAAAGGAAGTAACCAATCCCTACTACTAATAAATTTCTTGACTTTCGTTGACATAGGAAATTTGTCTCGAAACTGTATGCAAAGGTCAGAATTTATTAGAGGCCCAACCCTACTCCAATTGTTGTATAATAGAGATGCATATTCTTCATTTTTCACTTAACACTTGATTTGGTCAATCAACCTATCCTCAAGTTTAAGGAAATGAGAGAAAAAGTGAGATAGAACACACTTGGGATTTTCAACCCAAATGTTTCTACTTTAAAACATAAGTATATGTCCACTTTGCCCATATGAGTTAATAGCCTCCAAATCCTCTTACACATTAACACCTTATTACTAAGCTTGATTGGTGAAATACCTAGTCCACCTTCCTCCACCGGTGTACAAATTTCTACCCAATTAACCTTTGTCATACCCTTCTATCCAGTTGTTCACTCCATATAAAATTACAAAACATTATCTCCAGAGCTTTTAAAACACTCTTAACTAGAAAAAAGTGACTTGCTCAATAAGTTTGCATAAAATTAAGTACTGATTTAATCAACTATAATCTCCCTGCAAAAGATAAGGTTTTGTTAGTCCAATTTTGAAGTTTTTTTTCACTCTTTCTGGTAGTGGAGAGCAATCCCAGAATTGCAATATCTTAATAGTGAAAGGAAGGACTAGATATGAGATTGGGGGCTCTTTAACCCTCAACCCTATTAGGTTGGACAGTTGGTGACCTTGGTATTGTCCAGATTTGGATAAAACTATAAAACTCTTGTTTCCATTCATTTCCAGCCTAGATAATAATTTGAATGATCTCAGTGATTCCCTTAACATGCTTAGAGACCTATCATCTGCCTTGGAGAACAATGGTAGATCATTCGCAAGTGATAAGTTGAATAATCCCAACTCTTTACATTTACTATGAAATTTAAAACTTTTATCCTGACCAATATTGAATCTGATAAGTCGTATTAGTACTTCCATGCCCAAT
This sequence comes from Pinacopodium congolense, assembly GCA_028565735.1. Taxonomy (NCBI): domain Eukaryota; kingdom Viridiplantae; phylum Streptophyta; class Magnoliopsida; order Malpighiales; family Erythroxylaceae; genus Pinacopodium; species Pinacopodium congolense. The sequence continues at coordinate 7,148 of JAOXYD010093098.1, read as the reverse complement.
ATGAAAAAGTACGGAGATATTAGATCTCTCTATCTTAGTCCTTTTGCTCCTAAAAAAAGATCAGTTGGTTCTCAATTGATTAGCACACTATAGGAGGGAGTGGAAATGCATTCCAAATCAACCCTCTAAATTTAGTAGGAAACCCAAAAAATTTAAGTGTATGCATTAGGAAATTCCAACTAATAAAATTATAGGCTTTATTAAAATCTGTCTTAATTATATAATATTTTGGGGATCTTTTCTTGTTATAGCCTTTGAATAATTCTTGAGTCAAAAGTATATTATCCTTAATCAGCCTGCTCTAAAGAAAGGCAGCCTAATTAACGTCTACAATTATATCTATAACAACTTTCAGCCTGTTGAATAACAACTTAGAAATAATCTTATAGATTGTATTGTAACGAGAAATAGGCCTAAATTCCTTCAGGGAGGCGAGATTAGGAATCTTAGGAATAAGACAAATGAATGTTTTATTTACCCTTTTAACATTTACCCATGCTCAACGAATTCTAGTATAATCTTTATGACCAAGTCCTTAATTAAAAGCCATGATTTTTGATAAAATAACCCATTAAATCCATCTAGGAAAGGAGTTTTGTTGGGATTAAAAAAACCATAGATTCAATCTCATATGCTATTACAGATCTAGTTAGTTTCTCCTCTTCTTCAAGAGAGAACACATTCTGAATGAAGGAACTTTAAGTAGGTATAGAGGATTTGGTAGTGTCCATAGTGGCCCAAAGTGTTACTAAAGAGCTTAAAGGCTTCCTCCTTTAGTTCCTCTTAAATGTTGGCTATGTCTCCATCCCTTTTCTGTAGCCCTTTAATTTTATCAATGTTCTTTCTAGTCATTATAGATCTGTGAAACAATTTAGTGTTCTTATGCACTTCCTTAAACCATTAAACTATAGACTGCTGTCTTAAAAGTGATTGGTGCTTAAATCGTGCCTCTGAAAATCTTTGTAATGCTAAAATCTCTCTATTTAACAAACTACCATCCCTAGGCTAGTTATAGATATCTTTTTGCACTACTTGCAATTTATTTTTAGCCACTTTAACTTCCTCCTACGTGTTGCTGCCTTATCTAGTATTAAGAGTTTTCAATTCTTATTTAATAAAGCCAAACTTTCTCGCATAAGTAAATATCTTACACATGAAAATATCTCTTACCCTTCTAAAACAGTAGTCTCAAACCCCGCTACTACCATAAGAAATTTATTAAATCTGAAAGGAAATCTTTGTTTGGTATTATTGAAAAGCTTATGAGCCACTATAAAGGAGTGATATGAAAAGAAAGGCTCCATAAACAAGGTGGTACTATCTCTAAATTAATTGAGCCATATGTCATTGACCATAAATCTATCCTGTTTCTTCCTGATATGAGTGTTAGCGCTTTGTTTGTTGCTCCAAGTGAAATAATAGCCCTCATACTTTAAGCCTACAACTCCTAATTGGGACACACACTCCTTGAATTCATTATCTTTCCTCTTGTCTGCTTTCAAACCCTCCACCTCTGAACTGAACATTATGCTATTAAAGTCTCCCATTAGGATCCGTGACTTTTGGATAGAATTACTAAAAGCTTTCATCTCATTTTAGAGGGCTGGCCTTTAAAAGGAGAAATTAGATGTATAGATTATAGACTCAACTATCCTTGTGTTAGTAGTCAACAAAGTGATGTCTAGATTTATCCATTGCTCACTATCATTTAAAACTACAACATCCACCTCATTGGAGTTATATGCTACTATGATTTGCCCATAGTGATGGTGTTGATGATTGGATATTATCCTTCAATAAGGTTCAGATAGTTTTACTTTCTCTAGCATGTCTTTAGATAATTTTATTTTTAAAAGACCTATCAAATAGGATTATTGTCCTTAAGAAATTTACTAAGACCTTTTTACTTTTTGGGGCAGTTGATGCCTATAACATTCCAAGTTATTGTTAACATGATGAAAATGATGATACATAAGATTTGGACCTATTCCTTCTCCCAACATTTCTCTTTTTGGCTGACTTAAACTCCTCATATTTTAAGTTTTCTAAAACCTTTATAGGGGCTGCCTGGGATATCTCTTTAGATTGAGCCTCCTTCCCACCTTCCATATGCATATAACACTCAGATTCCCCTTTTTCAAGGTCATTCCCAGACTCGGCCATGGAGTTTTTTGAAACATTTGTAACTGCAGCCTCATTAACAACTGTTGTAGCTCCCATGTTAGATTTAGTGCTGGTAAGGATACTGGGAAGCCTACTTGTGGGCATGGCAGGTGACTTACTTCCCTCTATCAGGCTAGTCTTAGCCAAAATTACATCTAGTTCATTAATTCCTCCATTGTTCTCCAGATGAGGCTCTTCAATAATTATCAAGTTCGACTTACCCATCCTGAGAAGTCAATGGTAGATCAACAGCTTGTGTAAGGCTTGAACCTCCAGCAACCTCCTTATTTACTAGACCAGTAAGTTCCTCATAGATACCTTTTAAGAATCGTTTACCTGTTGGCTTTCACTATTTGCCTTGCTATTCTAATGTTGGTTTCCATTAATAAAAGACTCAAACATAGTCATTTGCTAGTTACCTGTTTTCAATCAGTGTCATTAATTGGATAGAATCAGGCAGGTCTTTGCCAAGGTCTACACTATAATCTGGCGTAACCTATTCTTTTCCTATTAGCAGTGAATTTGTCCATATAAATAAGCTTGCCTATGAAATTTGCTATTATCCCAAGCCATTTTATTGGCCAGAATTCCAATGGAATATTGTACAACTAAATCCAAATTGGAACATGTTACTATTGTATCTTATTTAGTGCAATACCTGGTTTCCAGAACTGTAAAAGATAGGAATGTTACCCACATGGCAAGGTTCACTCTATAAAACTTCCTTAGCACCTACTAAATAATTACATTTAAACATCACCAGGTTATCTTCTGTTAATAATAAGTCCATTCATCCTTTGTTTTTCCATATTTATGCAATTATGAAGAACCGAGAATGAAGGTCTCTTGCTAATGAAAAATCCTACCAAAATGGACTCTTATAATTTTGCCCCTTCTAACAACACCTCAATATGAGGGTTTACCATCAACTGGCCGTTCACCATTTGAGATTCTTACTTGCATAAAGGATTAACGGAAATAGATAAAAGTTGATACTTATTGACAAGATTAATGTAATAACTACAAGAAATATTGTTACATATTCATTTCTTTAAGAGTATTTGTTGTTTTTATGTACTTTTTTAATCCTTTTTAAACTTCACCATATCATTACAAATAAAAGAATGAAGGGTCATTTAAAGTTATCTATAATAATTATAAAAAATAATAAAAATTAGTTATTAAATCACTAAATAGAAAGAAATTAATTGCTTCCATCTTGTATTAATATTAAATTTTAGGGAAAATTCAAGCTTCAAGAAAAGGAGAAGTTTCATAGGAACAATTAGTTTTTACAAAGTGTGCAATAATGTAATTACACCCTATAAAATAATGAAAATGCTTCTCTTATTCCAGAAGCATCATGCTGGCCACGAGATCTCGCCTCTAACTATAGATTTTAAATTGTAATAACTTGGTAATCATATAAAATTATGTTTGCACTATTTTTTGATTTTTTAATTTAATTTTAAAATAAAGATAATAAATAGAGAAGTGAGTAACTTTTTTAAAAATTTTCAATTGAGCGACAAATTTTTAAAAATTTTCAGTTAAGTAATTAACTTTTAAAAAAATTAATAAATTAAAGTAAAAATTTTAACGACATTAGATTCACGTTGACAACATGGTAAAAATGTTACATCAGTATCTGTATACTCCATTTTACTTTAAAATTTTTTTAATTCAGTAAGTAGTCATTTAAAAATTTTTTAATTCAGTGAGTAATCTTCTAAAATTTATTCAAATAAGGTCAAAATTATTTTTTAATAAAATAATAAGTGATTAATACATTAATATTTTATTAGAAAGTATTATATAATAAATTCTAAGTTTAATTAATAAATATATAATTTATTTCTTCAAAAGATTAAAAACTATTTTATTGAAATGGAATAATTTTCATTTATTTTTATTATAAAATATTATAAAATAATTTTAAATTTAAATTATATTTTCATTTATAAATAATTATTGAATTATATATATATTTGAATATTGAAAATTATTCTATTGAAAATATAATTAAAAATATAATTTATTCGATTAAATTTTTTTAAAAAATTATTGAAAATTATTCAATTAAAAATATTTTTTAAAATATAATTTAAATAATTTTAAATTTGAAATTATTAAAAAATATTTTACAATTGAATATATTTTCAATTTTAAAATATATTTGAATAATTTCAATATAATTCAACATTTATTTAAAATTAAAAATAATCAGTTGTAAAATATTTTGAATAATTAAAATTATTCTATTGAAAATATAATTTTATACTATAATTTTTAAATTTATTTATAATAAATATATATCTAAAAATTATTTTATTTCGATAAAATAGTTTTTAATCTTTTAAAAAATAAGATATCTTGTTGAATCAACTTAAAAGTCATTCTACAATACTTTTTAATAAAATCTTGCTGTATTATTTACTTATTATTTTATAAGAAAAATAATTTGACTTGATTTGATAAAATATTAGAAGGTTGATTACTAAATTAAAAATTTTATAAAAGACTATTCACTGAATTGATAATTTAAAAAAATTGTTTATTGAATTAAAAATTTTTAAAAATAAAGAGGTGTAAACATGAATGCTAATTTACACATAACAAACATAACATAAACTTAAAGATGTCAAAGTTTTTACCTTAATTATTTGATTTTTTAAAAATTGATTATTTGATTAAATTTTTTTAAAATTTTGTCAATTAATTAAAAAATTTAAAAGATTAATCATTTGTTTGCTTATTATCTCTTTTAAATACTAATAAAAAATAATATGCAAATAAAATATTGAATAATTAGAAAAAAACACATACAAAAACTTCTGAAATTATTAAAATCTTGTGATAATTGCGAAAGGGTTGGCAACATATCTAGGAAACATGAAATGCCACTAAATAACATTTTGGTTTGTGAAATCTTTGACGTATGGGGTATCTATTTCATGGGTCCATTCCCTTCATCATATTTTAATCAATACATCTTAGTGGCAGTTAATTACGTGAGTAAATGGGTTAAAGCTATTGCACTTCCAACCATTGATGCAAAAGATGTAGTTTGGTTCCTTAGAAAGAACATATTCACTAGATTTGGAACACTAAGGGCAATTATAAGTGATGGAGGAACACATTTTTGTAACAAACAATTTGAATCCCTCCTATCTAAATATAGTGTTACCCATAAGATAGCTACACATTATCATCCTCAAACTAGCGGTCAAGTTGAAGTTTCAAATAGAGAAATCGAGCGAATCTTAGAAAAGACCATTAGTTCTTCAAGGAAAGATTGTTCTATGAAGTTGGATGATGCATTATGGGCTTATAGAACTGCATTCAAGACACCCATTGGCATGTCTCCTTATAAGTTGGTTTATGGAAAGGCATGTCATCTTCTAGTTGAATTAGAACATCGAGCCTATTGGGCTATTTATTTTCTGAATTTTGATTCAAGGAAGACTGGTGAAGAAAGACTTTTACAATTGAATGAGCTAGATGAGTTTCGGTTTGAAGCTTATGAAAACTCTAAATTGTATAAAGAAAAGCCCAAGAGATGGCATGATAAGAAAATTATGCAAAGACACTTCAAGGTTGGTGATAAAGTCTTGGTTTATAATTCAAGGTTGAAGTTATTTCTTGGGAAGTTAAGGTCTAGATGGACTGGCCCTTATAATGTGACCAGCATTTATCTATTTGGAACAATTGAAGTTAGCAATGGTCACTTAACATTCAAGGTTAATGGCCAAAGAGTGAAGTTGTATATGCCTAGTTCAGTTGAGGAGTCTTTTGAGACTCTTTCACTGTTCAATCCTCATTGAACTAGGTAATTTATCATGTTAGGTAGGTAATTATGTGTGTTTTAATTTTATTTTGAATGTTAGGATATAATAAATCAAGTGTTGAAGCTTTAGAAGAGTGTTTGAAGTAGGTATAGTGTGTTTAAATTAAGTTTGGAGTGATTTGCCTTAATTTTGGTGAGTTTGATCTGTTTTTAATTGTTTTTTTGAGGTTTAATCTGAAGCAATTTGATGAAATAATCACTTTAAGTTGTTTGGATGTAAGTTTGAAGGGATTTGGATGGAAAATTGGATTGAAATTGAAGTTAGGAAGGCTAACTTTTAGAGATAACGGCGGGCTGTTCTTAAGGACAACAGCGCCGTTGTTTATGAACAAGGTGTCGTTGTCCCTCGAGCCAAACACTATAAATTACTGTTCATCATCTTCTTCCTTACAAAAACCCTTCAAAAATCGCCTCCTACCTTCTTTTGCCCATATCTCCCTCAATTCTTAACCAAATTCAACGTTATTGGAGTCAAATTGTCACATTTTCTGCCCTCTACTCAATTTTGGCCTCAATTTGGGAGAAAAAACAACAGAATTTGAACAATCTACACTGAAAGTATTCGGCCCTTTTTTTCTCCCAAAGGTATTCTTTTTCACTTTTCTCCCAATTTAGAGCTTTATATGCTTAAGAATTGGTATCAATGTGTTCAAAATTTCAAGAGCTTTCATTTGATACCAAGTTTGCTTAATTTCATTGTCGTCGGAGAAAACGAAATATTCCGGTCAAAAAGGGAATATTCCGGCCAGTTTGGCCAAAAAATTTTCTTTCTTTTAAATTGTTTTTCGACATATTCTGTACCTATTTTTATCTGCAGATTTTGTTTAGATGGCACCCAGGCGCAAAAGGTTGGCTTTCGATCCGGTCTAATTTACCAGTCAAGAAAACTTTGACTGGTTTGAAGAATATTGAGGCAATGAATTTATTGTGGAGCGGCCTCTTCATCCCGATTTGGAGGCGCTGTTTGACATGTCGGGGGCCTTTTCGTACCTTTGGATGGGAGCCAGTGGTGACCTTGGCCAGTTCCTTCTATCTCGAGCTGATTCGGGAATTTTATGCGAACATGGAAGATAAGGCCGAGGTGGATATCATCGAGATAAGGTCTACAGTACGAGGTATTCCCATTCTTATCACCCGT
>JAOXYD010093089.1:0-11957 GCA_028565735.1 Pinacopodium congolense | reverse complement strand
ATTTTGATCCCCGGTATAAAACCGATACAACACATTCTAGTCAATACCGACCGAAACTACCGATACTTACTAATATTATTAATGTAAGTTGCTTTCGTACCGTATTTTTATTGATTTTTATTAATTTTTTATGTATTATTTATATTAATTTTTGTATTTTAAAAAATAAAAATAAAAATAAAAACGAAAATTTTAACCTAACAATAGAGATGTTTAGTTGAATTATAGATTATAGTTTTGTGTTGTGATTGTTGTATTTTTATTAGTAATTATATTATTTTTTATCGATTTTTATACTGTATTAATATATTTTTTAATTAATTTTTATATTTTAAAAAATAAAAAATTAAAACTAAAAACGAAAACTAAAGTTAACATCGATTTTGACATGCAAAAACTTATTACGCAGCTTGAAAAATGGCGAAGATTGGAGTACTAAAGAAAAAAGTTAAGCAACTGCTAGACTCATATTAAAAGAATCAGTATTTTCAATAAATCCCTATTTAGTGGAGGTTAGTTTCAAGTTCATCGGCTTTGTTGGGATTGCATAATTCATCATAATTCAAGCCAAGAAATTATACAAATTCAAAAACAATTATAATTGATTTTACCTTTAGTATAATCGGATCATTGCATTAGGTTATGTATAAACAACCGTAACAGTTAGATTTGTTTTGGCTTTTACTTTCTTTGAGTTGACTCTCAAATTTATTCTAACTTCACTGTTGGAAAGTTAATTTAATTGCAAAGCTCTGGCACTTTTTTACTGTTACTTTTAAAAAAAAAATTATGCATACTTGTTTTTGGCTTTTGCCAAATATTTACTATTAAATTCTGGAGTTTTTGTTTAGATTTGAACTTTATTAGTTCAGATTTAGTGTTTTCCATTCCTTTAAGAAGTAGCTTTGAAATTTGATGCGGATTTCAATTTTGGCGTCCTCAAGATCTTGAGTATTCCCGACTTTGTTTCTCCTATTTATGGGGAGAACTGTTCTTCCTTTTACTTGGATGACGTGGCTGAAAATGCAGAAAATTTGAAAGGTTTGATTTGACATTCTCTTGTTGTTACTATACGGAGTTTTATCTAATTAAAATATTAAGATTCCTAATTTTTTTAATTGAGCTTTAATAGTTTTATGTTGCATTTTCGATATAATGTATATTAAATATCAATCATACGTGTTCTTGAGCACCATATCGATTGTATCACTCGGAGACGAGCTACAACCATATTTTCTATCCACATATATGGTTGTTAAAGGAATAGAAGTCTTAAATATATATATACATATAAAGAGCCGAGCTATAGATATCAAATTTTTTCTTGGTCTTCAATCTTTAAGCAAAGTCAAAAAATAAATAAATAAATAAATCTCTCGTCAGTTAGTATAAAACAAGACTTGGACTTAAGTTATTTGACAAAAAAATATTATTTTAACTTAAAAATTTTCATTAACATTTAAATCAAATTCTAATATTTCAAAATATTTAGATTAGATTTTAATATTTAAAAATTTTTAATATTAATAAAATATTAAAAAATTTTAATCGTTTAAAATATTAAAATATAATATAAATGAAATCGTTTTGGATTACTTCACAGTTCACACCTTTTTTTTTTTTGCCTTTTTTATAAAAAATTTCTATATGCTCTAAAAAAGAAAGACAGTCAATTGGGCTACATTGATAACACACCTTTACCCCAATACGTTATGACGCTAACGTCACCGTGTCCAGAGCACCAATGACTACAAATCGAAATATTCTCGTACATTGGCAGATGCGATGTCGTGTCCGTTACGTTGCGGCGACAACCGCAAAATCCCGTTGTTCACGACACATTGTTATTTTTATTTTTTATTTTCATTTTTTAATTATAAAATATACAAATATGATACTAAAATTTTAAAAAATAATATAAAAATTAAAAAGAAAACAACGAATGAAAATATATACAAACGGAAATAAAAATAAAAACTACCAAACGCGCCTAAAAAAAATCATAACGAAGCTCCATTTTCTTCTGCTTTACACTCCACTCAACTTCTCTGACTCTCTCTCCACCATCTACGGCAGGGACATGAAGCAAGACACGTGGCCGGCGCGATCGGACGCCTCCCGATACAGAGCAGCGCCGATGCTGAGTATCATCGGAAAAAAGGAACGATCAAGTCGTTACATGTTCAAATACCCCTTAAGGACGGTTCCGTCGTCTACGTTTCCATACGGCCGCGATTTCTCGGGGCTTCCCTTCGATATACTGACCAAGATCGCCGCTTCATTTTCCCTGCCGAACCTGCAGGCGGCATCGATGGTTTGCCGCTCCTGGAGGGACGCGCTCCGGCCCTTGAGACAAGCGATGCTGTTCTTGAAATGGGGGAAGCGGTTCAAGCATGGGCACGGTGGTGTTAAGGTCAATCTGGAGAAAGCTTTGGAGTCCTTTCTGAAAGGGGCTGCTCTCGGGTCGAGTCTTGCTATGGTTGACGCGGGCCTTTTATATTGGGAATTGGGTAAGAAAGAAAAGGCGATTGCTTTGTATCGTAAAGCTGCGGAGCTTGGTGATGTTGCTGGACAGTGTAATTTGGGGATTTCTTATTTGCAAGGTAACCCTTTTTTAAGTTCATGATTGTGTTATTTGTTGAATTTGACCTGGAATTTTATTTGATTGTATTTTTTGTGGAATTTGATTAAGATAATGAAGGAAATGTCTTTGCTTTCATACTTATAATTGCTTTCTTGTATGCAGCTGAGCCGCCAATACCGAAAGAAGCCATAAAGTGGTTGTTCCAAGCTTCTGTTGCTGGTCATGTTCGTGCTCAGTACCAACTTGCTCTTTGTCTACATCAGGGTCGTGGGGTGGATAGAAATCTACAGGAGGCTGTACGTATCTGTCTCTGCGAAACATTGTTTGCGTTGTAACTTTTTCAATTCTAGCATTGTGTTTCATTTAATTGATTCACTGTAAAACTTTTCTTAGTTCATGTGTAACTTGATACAGGCTAGATGGTATCTTAAAGCAGCTGCAGGTGGGTATGTCCGTGCTATGTATAATGTTGCTCTTTGTTATTCAGTTGGAGAAGGTTTGGGCCAGAGTCATCGGCAAGCTAGGAAATGGATGAAGCGAGCAGCTGATCATGGTCATAGTAAAGCTCAGTTTGAGCATGGACTTAGCCTTTTTTCGGTACGTGACATTCATGTACTATTTTCTGCTTAACATTTTGAACTTGTACTGCATGATTAGCAAGAGATTCAATTGAAGAGGGAAAGAATGATGAGGGCATGAATTATATAAGAGCAGGTTTACTTTTGGTTGTCTGTATATCATAAATATGATGTATCTCTTTTCTTTGCTCCAAACATTTTAGGTATAGTAAATGGACATTGTTGTGTTTTACTGGGGTCTAAAGTGTTGTAGGTGTATGTATTTATTTTGCTTCTGAACATTAAGGGGTGCAAAGTATAACAACAGTAATGTTGAATCTTTTACAGGAAGGAGAGATGTTAAAAGCAGTGGTTTACCTAGAGCTTGCTACGCGAGCTGGTGAAACAGCAGCTTCTAATGTCAAAAATGTAATACTTCAACAACTGTCGGTGGCTTCACGTGATCGTGTCATTCATCATGTTGAAAATTGGCGTGCATTGCCTTCATCTCACTGATACGATCAACTCTTGGTTTGTAAACCTACAGATAGTTATGGCTTTGATTTGGTACTTTCAAATTTTGCTTGTTCCCGAGATTTATGGCTATGTGCTTGAGTTGAACAGATATATTGGGCCATTTTCCTTGTTCCTTCCTGGTCAACATGGTAATTTCACATTGTGTGCAACTCAATTCAATTTGGCCTTAACTTGCAGTAATAATTTAGTTTTAAACTCATGTTGAAATATATTATATACACTTCAAATTTCGGCTGTGATGAGCTTTCTTTAAATGGGCCTAATTTGTGCATGTGGAGGTTTCTAGGATAGACAGAATGGAAATGTGAGTCTTAGCATCCGAGTAGGTGTGTCTAATTCATACCAACAATTATTGCTTTAACCTTTGTTATCGTTTTCCATAAAAGTATATAAGTGAAGTCATCTGTATTCCCTTTTGTCTGGTGTTTTCTTGCAGTGACTTTAAGGATCTGCATTCAGTTTTAAGGATTTGGATAGCTTGCATAATTTTACTCTTCTGCGGAAGCCTCCGCAATCATATTCTTATCTGGGTAGATTTTGTCAAGTCACACTGCTTTACAATGCTTTTGTCTGTTTTTGTTTACACATCAGCAGCTGAGTTGCCATTCTGATGATTACTGGCTTTGCACTGTTTGGTGTCGCATTTGCCTCTTAAAACTCTTTGGAATTTTTTGTATGTATGTATGTATAGGTGGTGATAATTATGCATTCCTTTTTAAGGATGTACGGGATGCCCTTGCAATGCCGAAACCTTTCGTGTATGGGGAATTTGTGTTTGCAATTGGCTTGCCAAAGAAGAAAGCGCCCGAGTTTTGCAGAATAAAAAAGGAATGTCGTTTTATTTTATGTGGGTGAAGCGGCTCCTGACATGTCATGTAGACTCATGTCACTTGGTTAGTGTCTATTTGGTTCAGCTTGTTTTTCTAAACGAAACAATAAGCAGTTTTGATCTATTTCTGTATATTTTTATTAATTTTTATGATTCGTATGTTTTTTTTAATTTTTGTAGGTTATTTTTAGCAATTTTTGTGTTTAAAAAAACTAAAATAAAAATAAAAAATCAACAGTTACGAATCAACCCGTTAGATATCCTACGTGATATAACGCTATTTTATAAGAGTTCATGTCACTTGGAAGTCTTTCGAATCAACATCTCCATTTCGTACATGCTGGGTCTCTGCAGTTACTTGTTTTGATTAGTTGTTGCATTCTTGGGTGGTATTATTTATCTGGATAGAAGGTCTATATATTTTCCTAGTTTCACGTTTTTCAAAATATTTTTATTATAGTAATTCATGTAAATAATATAATATTAAATTTACATTTTTATGAAGTTATTTTATCGTATATTATTCTTATAACTGATTTAATTTTAGAAATAAATAATAATAATAATTTTAAAAAATATATACATTTTAAATGAGTAAGACCAAAATGTTTACATCAGCTTTGATCATACCTGTATATATTTTGGTATCGGCTTACTCTTTACTGGTTAAAATTAAAAGTGATTTTATGTTTACAAATCTTATAAATTAACAAAAGAGATTATTAATATTATGATTAATAATTGTTCATAAGACGTAAAAGAATTAATTATCTACTTCATCCTTTTCCTCCTCAATCATCAAAGATATTGAATCTGAATTAAGAAATTTACTTTGGTCTGGGTTAATCAACTCAAATCAGCAAACAAAAGTCAGGTGGAGTAATTTATGTTGATCCAAAAAAAAAAATGTTTATGAATTGAACTCCTTTTCACTTGAAATACTGTTGAGAAAGAGTTTGATTTCTGTTTAATGATTTTGAAGCCTTGTGAGTTAAGTGAGTGTACTTTATTATCTTTAAAAGGAAAAATTTTTGGACTCTCAAAATTGAAAGTAGTAGTTTTTGGAGTTAAGAGGAAATTGTTATAGGTTAGTAACTTTATTAGAGACTAATTCAAATTTAAGATTGAAAATGGGATTATTACTCTTTTAGTCTTTTATGGTAGGATTATTGGCATTCTAGAAGTATCCTCATAGATTTCTTGACTCTTTAATTGATCAACAAGTCTGACCTTCCTATGAATGCTAAAGTCTTTGAGGTAATTAGAGACAATAGCTGGAACTAGAGAGCAGCTACAAATGAGTGTCTCGAGCCTTTGCCTTACTAGTTGCCTAACAAGACAGATTGGAATAGTTGATTAGCCCTACCAAGGATTATACCAACACCTCTGCTTACAAACTCTTGAGACCTCCTCTCCATGTCGTTCCTTAGTATAATTTGGATTGGTATAAGAGAACTAGTTCAAGACGTTCTTTTATTCTTTTACTAGCTTTCCTCAACAAATTGCAAACTAAGGATAAACTTTTCTTTTCCCATTTCCCCAATTTTGTTTGTTATGTTTGTTAACCAACGAGAATATAAACTATTTGTTTTTTGAATGTGCTTATTCAAAAGAAGTTTGGTTGAATACTCTTAAATATTTTCCAATCCGTCTCCCTAATCTAGTCAATCTCCCTACCATCTTGCACTGGTTCTATAACCATCATCTCCACAGAAACATTGACTCATACCTTTTTACATGCATCCTTTCAACATATGTTTATATCCTTTGGCATGAAGGAAACAAGTGTACCTTTAAAGACTCAGTTTCAAATGTTAGGAGCACTTCCACCAGAGCAGTCATGAAATTTATGCAAATTCTCAGCTTAAACATTGATAAGAGGTATTAGTTATTTAGGTTTCCTTTTCATCTTGCACTTTTTTTTTTTTTTGTAGGGGTTTTCTCTAATTCTGGTGTTGTTGCTTTATTTAAAGGTAATCAGCCTTTAGTTCCAGCATTATAGGGTCAACTTGGTGTACCAAATGGAGCTATTGCTGAGAAGGAAGTAAAGCAAAACATCCATCTCCTTAACTTTTTGATAAGAGAAAAGGTAGGGGATTTGAATGATAAACATTAGGAGTAATATGTGACATATTACAACAGGAAAAGGAAGACAGCAAGAAGAACTATCCCAACCCTCAACTCTGCTCCCGAGCACTAATTAATCCCCACAAGAATCATCGAAAGACTCTTTGCTATTGGGCTTTGCTACCAAACCAAAGTTCTTTGAGAATCTAGCAGATCTAATCTATTTCACTAAAAGGAAGTGAGCCAAATCTGCTTTGCATTTTCAAGGGGAATGCTTTCACAGAAGCAGCTCAAAAGCTTCAATCAAAGGTTCCTCCTGTGTTAAGCTAGATCAGCCCTTGTCCTAGCATATTTTTTGGAAACACATGCTTTCTTCTTAGTCTGTTCATTAAGATATTGCTTCTACCTTGCAGTTATTATCTTGGTTTGCTAGTTGTTTAGTTATGTGATTTTTAGGTGTTCACAGGGTTTTTGGTTTATGGCTAACTACTTTAGCAGCCTAGTGTTCCTTGCGGGATTCGGTTCTTTTCTTTTGTAAGAATCTTGCTCAAGGGACTTGTAGTCTCTAGCTTTTTAAATATTTTCTTCTTTTGATTAATCAATTTATTGATTTATCAAAAATTATTGTAATATACTATTACAATACAAAATTAGTGAACTACAAGTTATTAAAATTTTATTTTCAATTAAAATTATAAATAATTATGATTAATGAGAAACCAGTGGTTAATATTTATTAATGTGTATTACACAAGGTTTTAAAAATCAAACTAGATCAACTAGTTTAATAGGATTAATTGAAAATCGACTAATCAACTCATTAATTTTTTATTAAAATCCAATTGATTAATTTGATAACTAGTTGATTTAACTGGTTTTTTTAATCAAACGGTTATGTAAAATAATTGATTTCTTTAATATAATCTGACCTTTATTTTCTTTTTTTATCTTCTCTTTTTATTAGTAGAAGTAATAGTAATAAATAGAGAAGTTAAATAAAGTGAGCGAGAGAAATGAAGAAATAATTGGTAAAATAGGTACAATGTAATCTTTGGATATAAACAAAAAATTACCTTTGTTTATGAAACACTATATCTTTTCTCTCACTCTTGCTAATGCATTACTATTAGTGGCTAGGTAAGAAATGAGAGAAAGATAAAAGGAATGTTCATGATCTATCAGTCTTATAATAATAATAATATAGTAATATAATAATAATTTATTATTATTTTAATAATATATATTATTATTATATAGAGACCAGCCATGGTCGATCATGAGAAGCTGGCCATGTTGTCGGTCCCAAGGTAAAAATATTTAGACAAGAATAAGGGCCGCTTGTAGAGAGGGGGCTCACATGTGAAAGACAAATAGGAGGGAGAGATTGTGAGAGGGAGTGGGAGGGGAAAGGGGCAACGTTTTAAAAATTGATACCTTATCGATAATGGTTTTCACCTCAGAATAGTATCGCAATGGCCAATAGTAGTACCAGTACCTACTAATTTTTTAAAATTATAAAATGATCTTTAAATTTTATAAAATATGTAAAATAGTTTCTGTATATATTATGCATTTACTATAAATATAATTTCAACATATTTAAAAATTTTAATTAATACAATAAATATAATATATTTTTCATATATATTAACATTAATTTTTACATATTTTCAGATAAATCCCAACTTAAAGTAATATATTGTAATATAATTTTGATTAATTAATAAAGATATTCTATTAATAGTAATATGTATTTCTATTAATAATAATATAATATAGTAATATAACTACAAGATTAAAAATAATATAGTATTTATATAAATTGTATTATTTTGTATAAATTTTAACTTTATTAATTAGATAATTTTGTTATTAATTATATAAAATATTGATTATTTATAAAATAATAAATATTAATATAAGCATAAAAATAAAGAATACTTTTGTTGAATAAATCAACAATTTCACATATTAATACATGCATTTATTGAATAAACATATATTAATGCATGAATAAAAACCATTATCATGATCCATACAAAAGTATATTAATATATTAATGCATGCATGCATTAAAAAAAATCAATGCACACATATAAATAAATCACAAACATATATTAATGCAAGAATGAAAATAAAATATGCAAGAGGAGCTTCCTCTTTTTAAAACCATCATAACTTAATATCAAAATATTAAAATGTAATAACAATATACAACAAACAACTATTTCTTCATTCATATTAGTACTAATTTTTATTTATTTCCCAAATAAATATCAACTTGAATTAATATAAAAAAATAATATAAATATAGATACACATGAGAAAGAAGAAATAAATATAAATAATAAATCATTAAAGAGTCATACAACCACAATGTTAAAGTAGCAAACTATAAAAAGTACATCATAAAAACAAGATAATCCTAAACGTCTCTAATTATGCGTTGATGGGAGAGGGAGATGGGATCTCAAATCATCAATTTGTGCTAGCATCCCATGAAGGAAACCATCTCTTGCAACTGATCTCTCATGCACTCTTGATAAACAATAAATTGTTTATAAAATAAATAGTCGAGAATCGAGTAATTTTTTAGCTAAAGGAGGAGGCTTAGAAGATGTAGCCTCAACATTAATATGTAGAGATCCACTGTGACTAGTAGCAAGCTCATAAAAAAAAATAGAATGAGGAATGGATTCTACTGTCGTTGATATGGTTGATTCATATGACTATTAACAATTTGATAACCCGTGTGTTCTAGAGTATGTTTATTAAAAAAAAAAAGAATCTCAAATTTAGCTTCCATAGAAGGAATGCCAAAGTGTCAGAAGATGTGACCTAAAATGAGAGAGTAAAGATTATTTTAACTCTTCTTCTTAGAATGCACAAAGTAGATTATACTGTTAAAAATAAAATCTCCTCCTACCATCAAAATGGAAAGAAACTAAAGGTCATCTAAACCTAAATCATTATAATGACCACATGATGAAAGAAAATTATATCTAATGAACAAATGATAGAAACAAGGGATTGCATTCAATCTGTTCACATCTTTAGGTCTCCTAATAATTCCATCCTCATTAGGAAACTCAAAAATATTATTGACTCTAAAAGGAATTAAATGTTGAATATCATTATGTTTAAATAAGCAATAATAGTGAGAAAACACTTGAGGGATTTCATTTCCTAAAATATCATTGATATCATCCCTTATAAGAAAAATGAGACATTTTGAACTGTAGAAATAATAAAATACGCATCTCCATCTCTATGTTCTTTTAGATTGCATAAGAAGAGTCTAATATTGGTGGAATTAATCCAAGATGGAAGAGTAAGAAGGAATTCTGTAGTGACCTTATTCCTATATATATATATATAGGCATCTACTATTTAGAGAGTCATTTCACATGCATAATTATGAATTGCATTTCATATACATTCTTAAATTATGATTTAGAATAAAGGTGAATGTGTTAGCTGCATTCAATTGATCATTTCTGGGTATGAGTGATTTTAATGTGATTATCGTGCAAATGTGAAGTTATTTGTGTCTTGAGTTATGAATTTGTGATTTGGAAAGGGATGAAAATTGAGGGATTGGTATGATAATAAATGTTTTAGGAAATGGAAAAAGGTGGATTGATGAATTATAAGATGTTGTAGGGAGAGGTTTGTCATTTAGATGTCATTGGAGTCAAACTTTGATTTCAGGACTAAAATCTGTTTAACATCTCAACCCATTTTCTGTTTTTATAAAGTGAAAATTTTAAAGAGCATAAGGAAAAAATTTGTAGTCCTAAGTTTTAGTTGGATTTTGGAGAAATAATCAGATCAAAAGGATAAGTATAATGAAAGTTATAGTTGTTTTACTTAATCTACTCATATTAGGATACTAATTCGGGTCCCATAAATATTTCCTTTTAAATGAAGGCCTTGGAGTCTGAATAAGGGTACGTATGAAACATGCAAATTGTTAATATATGTCTTGTGGATATGCCTATAAAATTTCATGATTAAATGATCGTTGGTTAATGAGTTATGGTGAATTAAACTAAGTATGACAAGTTGAAGAGAGCGATTGGTGGAGTATAAACCAATGCGAATGTGACATTTTGGACCAATTATGTTTCATTACTTACCACCATTGGTTTTTAACCATTTTGAGTCCAATTTCTAGACATTTTCTTCTGCTTTCTTCTTTCTCCCTTGTGACCTTAAATCCCTAACCCTAACCTATATGATTCTTACCAAAATCAAGCCAAACCTTGGAGTGTTTTGTAGATCTTTATGAGCTCTTCCAAACCCCTCTTCTCCTACCTTGATTGGAGCATGGATTTTTATGGTTTAGGGAGCTAAAAAGGGACTTGGTTAAAGTATAACAAGTAAGTATATGGTCCCTCTTGATAAAGCATTAAAGCATGACATGTATGTAAGTGTGTAGAGTTGAAATAGGCATGGGATTGGAACAATATATATGAAAGCTGAGGTTAATTTGATGTCCGACTTTTTGACCCATTTTTCATGCACTTAGGATTCTAATATGAAACATCCTTAAGAATGAAAGTTATATAGCTAGATGTTAGTGACATATTGGTGTAAGAATCATGTAAAAAGGATGAATATAACTAATGTTATGATCATTCTCCCGAAACTGCTTGTCACATGTCGTGTTCTAGAAAACCCAAATTGTGTCTTTGTTTTTGAGGTACTTAGAGCTAGAATTTGGAGTAGGTTAAAATATTAAATTTTAGAGTAATGTCTTAGTTACAAATTGGTGAAAGAATCACATTCATTAGATGAGTGGAACTCAATTTATGGCTATTTTACTTAAACTGCTCAATAGAAACCTTAGTTCTAGAACCTATGTATTTGGGCTTGATTTTAAGATTGTTAGAGCCTAATTTTGAATGATCATTAAACATGAAATTTGTAGTTCTATATCGTAGCTTGCAATGGATGAAAGAATCATGATGATTGAATGAGTATAACGTAGGTTATGGTCAGTACACCGAAACTACCTTCAGTGAAACACTAAATCTGGAACAAAAAGTTACGTCCTGCTTTTGAATCATTTAGAGGCTCAATAAGAAAGATCTTAGAGCATGAAAGATTTAATGTAGAAATGGATCTTAAATTGACTATGGTGAAAGCGGCATGTCGTTTGGATTAGTGTATTGAAAATTATGCATATTTTTCTTACATGCGATCATGGTGAACTTCGAAAATGAGACTTTCAATGGATATAAGATAGAGTGTTCGAAGATTTGATAAGTTTAGATTATGAAATGATGATATATATTATAGATTGGATGGTTGGAATTATGTCCCACTCATAAATTCAAATCTCATATACATGCATTTTATTCTGTTTCTTTTCTTTCTT
>JAOXYD010093078.1:0-11957 GCA_028565735.1 Pinacopodium congolense | reverse complement strand
GATTTTGAGGCAATAGAAATAGATTTTCAAGTTGAAAATCGAAGAACACAGAAGATGAAACAAAACAGAGACAGTTTTGGTGTTAATGAGAACTTCAGCTTAAAAATAACGAAATAAGCTTTTTAAACTTGAATAAATCCCTTAATCAACCTCCTAGACACTTAGACAAACTAAGAACAATAATTTTGCATATCCAGAAATAGATTAAAATGATGAAAGATGAGATTAAACTAAGAATAGTTAAAATATTAATATTTTTTACGAGCAGAAGTTTAAGAGCTTGAAACAAACGAGTTAATTACTTAAAAATTCAAAAGAAAGCTCAATGAACTTAGTATATATCTAAAAAAACTGACGACAAAAAGTTTTTGGAACTGGAAATAGAATTAAAAGAAGAAAGTTAAATGAAAACAATATAGAAAATAAAGAAAGCTTTGAATGATTGAATGATTGATCTTGTAATTTGTATTTTAGGTGTTCTAAACTTGATAAAAACAATTGAGGAATAATATTTATAAAGTTTGGAGAGATTTAGAGTCGTTAGACATAAGAACTAATCGTTTAGGAGATAAAAATTAGTTAAAACCTGAAAAGGAAAACTAATCGTCAGAGATAAGGACTATCCCTGGGTAAAACGACGTTGTTGAAGGATAAGCAGTCCACCATTGAAATCAATGGAAATAAGGGTAAAATGGCACCCTTGTGACCCATTGTTTAGCTCCTTGTGACCCATCATTTTGCCTCCAGAAAAATACAAAACATGAACCAAACAAGATCCAAATCTTTCCAAATAATTTCCTAATATTAATCAAGACTTTAAATAATTTTTAAAATATAATTCAAGACTATTTGAATTATCAAAACAATTCAATTCATTCAAAACATAAGAAATGCCTTAATTATGAAACTTTTCATTCTTAAATAATTTTAAAACTTTTTCAAACCCTTCATAAACCATAATTCACAACACACTTATGATACAAACAAATTGAAACACATATGATCAATACTCAAACAACATTTCAATCCACTGAAACATATCAACAAAATACATTAAATCATTTCAACACATTTCAAGTTAATTATGCAACATTTAGCCTATATGCCATTCTAATTCAATTTCTAATATGACAAATATCATAATCAAATCCAATTGATCACTAAAACCACGGTTCAACTCTTATATTCCTATATGCAAATGCGTCATACAAATGTGAGAGCTCTTTTTGAGCAATGATTAAGATCAAGCTTAGGAAACTTATATTTTAAGCCCTTTTTCCTAAACCTATCTAAACTTGATTTTCATTCTTTTGATCTTCACTCTTGATCATCACTTGATTTTCAAACCTTATCCATTCTTGATCGTCCAATGCTTAAGCTCTTCTACCTTAGGCTTCACAAATATATTCTTATACTTTAAACTAGCCTAGCCTATAAATACATAAAAAAGTTATACATTAGTAAGAATAATGTTTTGTTATTATCAAAACACGTGATTGGAGCCTCTTTGGTTCAACAAAAGCTACTCTCACACCTACAACACCTCACTTTGATGCTAGTTTCTTTTTAATTTTAAGAAGGGGACCTTGGACTATTTCCCCTGAACCTTTCTCCTTCATCCTCCTCTCATGCTCCAATTTCTCATGAAACTTTTACAAACACTTTAAAAATCAATTTTTACATACAATCGTGACTCAAATACAATCAAACACACATGAAAAAAATTTCAAAGAACTTTTGACACATCAATAGGCTTTCTTTAAAACAATTCATATGTTTCCTCTTGATTATGCCATTTCATACTTGTATGCCATTCTAAAATAATTCCTAACATGTCAGTACCATAGTTAAATTTAACTAATCATTAAAATATTTATCCAAAATCTGTAAGTAAATACTAATGCAAATATGGCATGCAAAAGAGAGCTCTTTTCAATTAATGATTAAGATAAGTGTAGGTACATACCAAAACACATTCCTTAACCTATTCAATTTCGATCTTCATTTCAACACTTTAATGCTTGCTCCAATCTTCTTTTCCTTCATGAATTAATTTCTCCTTTGACTCAAACACATGTCCTTTTACATTTTGCATTTTCTTATCTTTTCAGTGCATCAAAAACTAAACCCTTAGTACTAAAAATATTTTGTCATCATCAAAACCAATAATTAGAGCTCCCTTTGTTCGAAAAATAGTCTTTTACATAGAAAGACCACATTTAGTACTTGCCAATGTCTAAACAATGCATTAGTTTCATAGTTTAACAAGAAGGAAAATTTTGTTATCTTGCCAATTATAGGAGCTAAATATGTAGTAGCTAATGTAATGATCATGTAATAATATTAAAACGATTTTAACTCTCAAAAATAGTAAAAATTTCATTTTGTAAATTATGAACATGATAAATTGCATTGCCATATCCTCACACGAACATTTTGTGTTGATTGTTCGGTATAACCATATCAGCCAAGTAGTATAGGTAAAGTTGCAAAGAAATTTTGCAAAGTTCCTGAAACCAAAGCTTGACTTGAAGGATTTTAAGGGAGTTTGCGAAGAAAAATGGACAAAATTGTAGGTGAATCTATATACAAAAGTCAATAAAAAATCTTAAGGTAATGGATTAATAACCTTGTACGAATATTTATCAGATTTTACCAACTTAACTTTGAATGTTCTCCATAGGAAAATTCGAACTTTTGGAGGAATTTGAAGTTTCCAAGCTTTTTTCCAAATGTGAGGGGGAATAAAACCAAAACGAAGACTAGACGATGCAAGTTGCCTGAATATTAGCATTCCTAGTCAAGTGACCTGCTAATCACCGAGAATGATTTTTTTTTTTTTCTGGTATGCTTCCACGCAATTTTTTCCTTCACCTGCAGGAGCGCCACCTTGTATTCCCAAGATAGTACTAACTTCGAATGGGAAAATATTTCACGACTCTGAGAATTCTTCTAAGAGAATAAAATCCGCGACATAACATCGTTATCCAAAATTGTGAGTGGAGAAACTATTTTATGGCCATGGCGCTTGGCAACCAGTTATCTTGTCAAATTCTGATATTATTTCCATTGCCCAAACGCTTAATGCGACTCAAGGTGGGCTATGTATGCGTGTCTAGGTAAAAGAAGGGTTACGTTCTTTGGCTTCATTTAACAAGTTCTCATCCGAAAAATATTTAGCGCCTAAAATTTTAGACCACAACCATTGAGATGTATTGGCAAAGAGATCCATCCTTGTTTTGGGAAAAGAGCTATCCTAAAGGCAATCAAATCCTTAAAACTCGAGCCTCCAAGAAACCTGAAGGTGCAACAAAGATTCCAACTCACCCAATCTATTTTTTTCTCCACTCATAATTTTTTATCGATCAAAACCCCTT
This sequence comes from Pinacopodium congolense, assembly GCA_028565735.1. Taxonomy (NCBI): domain Eukaryota; kingdom Viridiplantae; phylum Streptophyta; class Magnoliopsida; order Malpighiales; family Erythroxylaceae; genus Pinacopodium; species Pinacopodium congolense. The sequence continues at coordinate 8,580 of JAOXYD010093078.1, read as the reverse complement.
AGTAATGTTATTCAACTGCAATCACAGAGATCTAGGAAGAAGAAAATTGTTTTTAGCTTAAGCCGTTATAGATAACTCAAATGAACTTTACGTCTGGATTTTTGGTTTGGATAGTGTTAAGAGTTATCATTTTCTATTGTTCACAGATCCTAACATCAATAATTGAAAGAAACTAGGAAGGATCATCCCATCAAACGAGTCATAGGAGCCGGTCTATTTCCTAAATTGACGTTGCATTTGCTCTTATACGTTGGTTTTTATTTAAAAAAGTTGGTTCTCGAAAGCTACAAACGATAATAGTAGAATAGTGAATTTTTTTAGTGGCTGCCTTATTTTTCCACAGAGCCATAAAGTCAAAAAGAAAAGGGTCGCTGTCCCGACTCCCGTCCATTTTGCAACTTTGGTCGAGCAAAGCTGTCGTCCTTGCAGCCTTCTGGTAACGAGTTTTTTCTTTGATTAAAACTTTCAAAAAACAGCTGTTTTTCCTGCATCGAACGTGATCGGAATCTGTTGGTATTATTATTAATTATTGTTTTTATTTATAAATTTTATATTACTTATTAATTTTTATGTGTTATTTTTAATTTTTATAATTTTTTATTGTATTAATCTGTTATTTTTTAATTTTTATATTATTTTTTAAATTTTTAAATTTTAAAAAATAAGAAATTAAAATAAAAAAAAATCTGTATCAAACGTACCCTTACTTTTGTTTCTGTAGTTTCCTTGATGTGCACTTTCCACCATACTTAACCCTCTAGTTAAAGAATGATTAGCGCTCGTAACCTTTTGGTCTTTTATCTGTTTGTGATCTTTTTATATTTAAAACAAGGTAAATGACGCAATTAGTTTTTTGTCATTTTGTCTGTTGTAGAAATATTTTTTATTTTTACAGCTAGTTAGCCTTTCTTTTGGACTTGATATGTATTGTGCTCCTGTTTCTTGTTTGTAATTGTTACATTATTTATTAATTTATTTTAACTTTTTTAAAAACATTTTTTATTTTAAATAATTTGAAAATAAATTTTAATACTAGAAATATTAGCAAAAGATACTTATAGAAATTTTTATCAAATAATTTTAATACATAATATAATGTGATTGATTCTCAAGTATGTGACGTAATAAACTTTTCATTATATTTTTGTCAACATATTTTAGTAGAATTTATTACTAAAATATTTTTAAATATTTTAGTATTAGAAAATATTCTTATAAGTGATTTAGAATAATAAATTGTTTTTATAATGTGTAAAATTAGTATATTTTACCTTTTGAAATTATATAGTAAAAGCATGACTACGAATACTAATATAAAGATTTCTTTTGTTGATCAATTCAACATTAAATTAGGAATTGATTTTAAAATTGCTTATACGGAAAAACTATACGGTCATCCTTATTGACTTCTCTATGGCCACATACAACCTACCTATACAATTCATATAATTTCTATAAACATGATCCATACAACATTACAACATAGTTCATACAATAATATATTTTAAAACTAAATGTTGTATGTAATTTAAAATTCATCTACGTCGTTTAAAAATTAGAGATCGTATGTAATTTAAAATTCATCTACGTCATTATATGAATTGTGTTGTACTGTTGTATGGACTATATCTATAGAGGTTGTATGAATTAAATAGACACATTGCTGTTTTTGAATACATTGTTATATGAACTGCATTATATTGTTATTTGGACCCTATCTATAGAAGTTATATGAATTATATAAACATGACATAAATGAACTTTAAATTACATACAATTTATAGTTTTTGAATACATCCTTATATGAACTGTGTTGTAGTGTTGTATAAACCCTATCTATGGAGGTTATATGAATTGTATATACAGATTATATGGGGCCATGATGGGGAGCAAATTAAGAGGAATTAAGAGGAGCTATATAGTCGGTCCCTTTCTTATAATGAAAATCTATGGCATGTAGATGTAATGTAATACAATTAATAGCGAATAAGTTAGAATGATTTAAGATCTTTTATATTCAGCTTAATTCTTTTACATACTATTTATCAAATCAATAATGATCAAGGATATAATCAAGTTAAATTATTAAATGTGGCTCTAATATCGTAATTAAAAAATTAGTCATAAAAAATAATGCTCATAATAGAAAATTTCTACAACTTTTCGACAAATCTCTTTTACAAATTTAACTTAAAATAATAAACAAGATAAATAAACGAATTAAGATAAATTTAATGTAGAATCTTTCTTATCTTCAAATATGTCTATTATAGTTGTCTAAAGATCTAACTTCTAATGGTTTCCATAAAATAATTTCAAGAAAGATTTAGAACATTTTTTTATAGGAAAAAAAATAGTTCCAGCTACTCATGTCTTCTTCCTTTATAGAAAAAAATAAGTTTTTTTTTCTAAAATTAAAATTAAAATTACAATTAAATTATAATTATAATGAAATATAATTTTATAATAATTATTAAAATTTAACCTACTTTTAATTATGAATCTAATTATATTTATAATTTGATCTTAATAAAATATAATATTATATACTTGATCAATGAAATTTCTCAAACTTCATAATTAATTCTAATTTAATTTTAAATTTTCTCTTTTTAATTAATCTATATATGTGACTCATTAGGTTTAACAATGATTATAAATATGATTCTAAAGCATAATTAAAATTAAACCAACAACAAAAATTTAAATTAAATAAATAATATAATTAAGATATAGTTCTTATTACCATATCATTTCTCCTTACAAATTTAATGAAAGAGATATTTGATGTAATAGGTTTATCACCTTATAAATTGATTTGGTAATTTAAATAGTAATAAAATTTGCACAAAAAAGATTTATACAATTAATATGATAAATTATTTTTAAAATGCAATTGTAGTAAACTTTTTTTACTTGCAATTAATTTTAAAATTTTTATTTTTTATGATAATTTTAGCTATTGAACTTATTATTCATTTAGTAAATAAACTTTAAGTTATAAAATTGTATGAACATAATTTAGATAATTTAATATATAAATATGTTGAAAGGACCTTCTTTTTACATTTTAAACAGAAAGTCCAAAATAAGGGAAAGGATAATTTTAAGATAAGAAGATATTATAAGTTTCTAATTTCACTTGTCAACTTCTTTCTAATTTCATTCAAATATTTATTTTTTACCACAAACAAATTAAGACTGAACATAATTACTCATGGATTTAAAACATCTATATACTTCATTCGTATTTATAAATTCTAAATTTTTATTTAAATATTTTTAAAATGATTTCTATTTCAATATATGTTCTCTCTCCCAAGCATGAAATTATTCATATCTTTAATCTTTCCTTTTATCCAAATTTGTTCACATTTGATTTGCATGTAAAGGTAAGTCATGTCTATATTCCTAATTTACTTCCTTTAATAATCACTTGCATCTTTGTTTTAATTTTTAAAAAATTAAAATTTGTATTAATGCATTATTCCAAGAAAGTTTATAGCAACAATTTAGTTACACAACAACAAAATATAATGAATCCAACAAATTATGATTAGACCAAGAAGCTTCTTACAGTTTAGTTACATAATAGCAAAGCATCATAAATTTTAGCAAGGTGCAATCAAACCAGTAATCCTCCTACTACTTGGCCATATAAGTATAATCAATGACCTGTGGCTATAATAATCTCAAAATTCATCTCTTGTTTCTTTATCATCATTGTTCCACTTTAATTCTATCTTTAGAATCTACTAATATTAGCTAAGTAATCTCTAATTCTGCACGATTATAAAACTACAACTTCTATAAATATCATGCACTCTTAGATGTTCTCTTATATCTTTAATTGATGTTGTTAGCATCCTATTTTGCTACATTTCCACTTTGTAGAAGACTATTTGATTCTTGTGTTTCTACAAATAATACACTACATAGCTTGAGAGATTTCCTTTTATAAATTTTCACGCTTATGAGAAGTCTTTTGAAAGCAACACCATTCCTGGATATTTTCCTATGTTTCTAGCCATGGTTGAGCATCGCAAGGGTGAGAGTATCTAAAATAGATCAGCTTATGACACTTAAATTTAGTTTATTTTTGCCTAATGAATGCATAAAAGGATTTATTATTGTGCTTACCATTGGTAGAATTTGTCCATTATAGTACATCCTACCTGTTATGCCTTAAATTCACTCCCAAGACCTATTGTGTGATATTAGAATAAGAAACCTTTCCAATCATTTTCTATCATAGTTGAGTGTATTTTTTAATAGTTTTGTTCTTAGGAATGATAGCTTTAAAGTTTTAAGATCATTGGACATTCCCAAGGACCGGTAGCTAGCCATTGATCAAACTAAAATAAAGTGGAGGCAACATTTGCTACACTACTTTTTATCACCATTCTAATTGTTTCACTTTACTTAAAGAGGTTAATTAAGGTCCCTAAAAAGGATGGTTTAGGTTTATAGCTCTATATAACTTCGTTCCTCTAGTAGGAATGAATCCATTTGATCCATAAATTCTTCTTATCATTTAGTACCCTCCATAGTCTTTTGACCATCATCATTTTTCTATTAGCTTTTAATGGTGTTATCTCTAGTCCTCCATCTTTCTTTGGAAGGCCAATTTCCACACATTTAACCTTTGATATCACCTTATAGTCTACCATCCCAAATCACAGTAAGCTTTTAAGGATCCTATTAATTGTTTTAATAATGCTATATGGGAAATGATATGTGATAACTAGTACACATTCAAATTATTTAAGATAGATACGACCAGCTATGCTCTCCTTACTCAAGTTAGTTTTCTATTACACTAACAACCTACACTTCTTTTAATTTTTTTTTTCCATGAGGGGTTAAAAATACTTGTATGAAGATTTCTTAAATGATATCAGGATTCCTAAGTGTGTAGGTGGAAGTTTTTTAGTTTTAAGACTTATAACACATCATCAACTTATGTGAACCCTTAAATCAAAATTTGAAAATTATAAGTCCTCAAATAAAATCAAATTTAAAATCTATGTGAATTATTGATGTAGCATACATTAAAAAAATTATCACATAAATAACTATAAAACAAAATCTCAACAAAAAATTAGATTTATCTCACCTTTGAAATCCTTTTTAATGTTTCATAAATGATAGAATCTTTTTTTTTTTATAAACGTTAAGATTGAAACATATCATCAACCTTTTTTTGATTTCTATAGTTGTTCCACTAACCTTTTCTCATTTAATTCTCACTTTACGTTCCATCGACTTCACTTATCCTTACTTCTAGATAGCATAACATTAACTATCATCTCTAGTATAAAAATGTTATCGTAAAAATTTATAGCATATGTTATACTATTGGAAAAAGGTAAATCAATATTCATATCAGACTCTAATATTTTAAAATGTTTTAAAAGAATCTTATTATTTTGAAAACGTTTAAAAACAATCAAAACATTTAAAAAATACCCTGAATTAACTTTGGTTAATTTGTATCATTATGTACTAACAAGTGGCATTTTTTATTGGTCCATAATTTTTATGGGACCCATATTCTGCCATATGATATTCTTTTCTTACAAATTTATATAGGTCATACACACTTGTTTAATGCATGATTAGATGGCATAAGGCCAATCTTCTCCTCCTCCTCCTCCTCCTCCTCCTCTCTATTGCCACAGCTGGAGCCTCACTAATTTGAAATAGATAGCCCAATGAACTCTAAAAAAATTAATCAAAATTAAGAGAAACAAAATAGAATGGTTGATAGACTGAGAAATGACATGACATTAAAAAGCTTCTTTGAATTCAGGATGGGTGAATGTCTAGCTAATTCACATGTAACTTTAATTGGATTAGAAATATGCAGTGGAAAAATAAATTCTTTGGTACTAATTTCACTAATAAGATACCAAAAGAAGCCACAACCTAAAATTGGTGGCAAATGACAACTATGAAAACCAAACATACCTCAATTCCAAAACACATTTATACTATTGAAGCACAGAATACAACGAAAAATTACAAAAAGATGTTACACTTACAATCAGTGTACACTTTGAACCAAACAATAAATTAACATAATAGCTTATTAGCCACACACCATGAACCATAATACCCCACCCATATTTGTACCATTAGGAGTGGCCCCATTACTAATAAACCTCATAATTATAGGATCAACATTTTAATAAATAGTGGAAACCAAGCAGATCTAAAGCAACATATAATAGATATTAGTAAAATGTAATGATGAAAAAAAGAAACATCAAAATTTAAGGAATAGTAGTAAGTTAAATCTAAGTTTAGGAGCAAAGATTTGAGAAGTAGGGTGTTGATGGATTACTTAGATCAAATCTGGAGAGTAGATCTGAAGCATAAAGAGAGTGATTGTAAAGATCGCTTAGACTAGGAGAGATATTGGGGAGATAGCTAAATCACCACAACAACATGTGGCAAGGCCAGTGAGTGATAAAGAGCCAAATGATGCGTTATTACAACTATAATTGGAGTTCGTAGGCATTTTGTTAAACTTTGCATGAAGCTAAATCATCTAATGTATAAATAAATAATGTGATAACAACCAAAAGTGTTCTTTGCTTATTTAATGTGATGGGTGTACACAATAGACACTTGATAACCAAATTTGTGTATTATACTAGCAATGATTATATATATTACATAGTTTATATAATACTGTTTGATCACTTGATGAATATGATATTAGTATACATTTTTGCATAATATGACATGAATCACTTGATTATATGAAAAATGTGATAAGACTTGATGATTTGTATTTATACAACATATTGAGACTGAGTTATGATAGATTAAGTTAAAGAAATATAGTGGATTAGTGACTTGCCTAGGATAAGTTATATTTGATGGTCTTTGATATTAATGAGTTCTTGAGTTCTAAGTGAGATGTAGTTAAGTACCTGCTTGTGGCCTAGATATCGGGGCTTCCTAAGTCTCGGGGATACCTTGTGCTAATGATTAGGTACCAGAGTAGTATCGGGTTTATCTCAAATCCTAAAGATACTCAGTGTCAATGGCTAGGTATCGAAGTGATACCGGTGGTACCAAATGTGTTTAAGTAAGATGGTTACCCTGTACCAATATTCATATTTGTGATTTTATTTCCATAAGTTGATGAGATATTGAGAATGAAATGACTCGACAAACCGTTGAATGTAGGCTTACTAGGTTTAGTAGGACCCAAAATGAGATAATAAATAGAAATGATAATAAAATTGGGAATAATCATAATTATGTGGATGTTTATTACGTATTTATAACATGATTTGATTAGTTTATGAACTTTCAGTGTAGATGATATTTTATTATTTCTTTATTTACTATATATTGAGATATGTATATATAAGGGTACGGCCAGATGACTCTTATTAAATAAGCAGCTCATTCCTTGCCATACATTGTTTAGGTAATAAAGCAAATGGTGATAACTCCAGTGCTTAAGACTGATAACGTGGAGGTTAAGTGGGGCCAACAATATAGGATGATGTGTATAGTTATTTTGTCTTTATCTTTATGTCTATACTATCATGTGCTATACATTTTAGGTTGTACAGGTAGACTTTTAAGACTATTGGTTACTCTTTACAACTTTTATAACAATTGTATTTCATAACGGTGATTTGTGATTTTCTTATGATATTAATGATAAGATGTAAGATAGAGGGTGCTATATTTTGTAGTATTAGAGCGAGTATATGTTTCTAGTGATAAATAGGGTGCTTAGACAATATTGATAATAGGGTTTTATCTTATATAGAATGGTTTCAGGGGATAGTACTATTGGCCTATATTCGATTGGGGAATTGATCCGTGCTCTAGATATGCCTGATCAGGGGGATGATATAGTATATAAAGTTAGAGATGAAATGACACCTTAGATGTCACAATTATTCCAGTTGGTGTAGTAGGTAGTGGTTATAACTTCAATCCAAGGAGATTCAGGAGTGAATCGTGACTTTTAATGGATTTGTAAGATGGGTGCAGTGAAGTTTCGAGGTACTATAGATCCTAAGGAGGCTGAGTCATTGTGGGAGAAAACTGAGTTAGTTTTGGATTGTCTAAAGTGCACTCTATAGAGGAGGTTGCAATATATTGTTTCAATACTCTAGGCCAACACATTGAAGTCAGTGAAGAGATCATACAAACTGAGAGATGTGACTTAGTAGGATTTTTAAAGAGAGTTTAGTGATAAATATACTCCACGAATCTACAGAGACAAGAAGAAGATGGAGTTCATAAGCTTGATCTAGACATAAGATATAACGGTAGCTAGTTATGAGGCTTGCTTTGCAACTTTGTCTAAGTACGCATTGGAGGCCGTGAAAAATCCTCTGGACAGATGTTATAGATTTGAGCAAGGTTTGAGGACAAATCCAGTTGGGTTTAAAAGTTGCTACTTCTGATGTCAAGGAGTCACTAGTGACTGCACTAAGAGTGGAGGATGTGATAGAGTAAGGTAGGAGGAGAAGAGACCTGAAGAGACGATCAAAGAGCCATGCTAGAGAAGGGAGTTAGTCTGTTAAAAGGGGAATTGGAGCT
>JAOXYD010093068.1:0-11957 GCA_028565735.1 Pinacopodium congolense | reverse complement strand
CTCTGATTTGTATGCTTTCCTATTCAATAAATTCACACATTAAGAACATTTTTCACACTCACAAACATTAATCATATAACTTCTATTGATTATACTCCTACATGTATTTTCTAAATCATGAATGAGTCTCTTTAATAGCCATAATGAAATATGTAAAGCTTACAAAAAATATTACATAAATCAAACTTTAACAATCTATTTTAGTTTTTCAAAGCCTTAATTCATTATGTATGATCTTTATGTCTTCCATTATAGCTCTAAGACTCCTTAAGCAAGTTGAACATCATCAAGCAACCATTTATCTTTTAATTCACTCAAACATAAGCATTAGTAAAGTAGTTGTTTTGTCATCATAAAAATAAGGTGGAAACTCCCTTTGTTCAACAAGAATTACTTAAAAGAGCCTGTCTCATTGTTTTACATAACATGATAGTTATAATGTTTTAGAAACATTTTAGGCCTAAAAAGTTGTTTTTGGGTATATAAAGATAATCCTTATGGATCATCGTTGTTCTTCTAATTTCTCTATGCACTATAATGGTGACATCAATTGAGCAAATCATGATGCCATTATGAATCAAAATTTTGCTTCTTTCCCTCTATATAAAATGTTATTCTTTCCTTAGCTGTACCTTAAGCTGCAATGTTTACCTACAAACTTCATAAACACGATGAACTTGAAGATTAAATGTATCTAAAAAGGATAAAAAATAGTGAATAATACACCATAAATTTTTGGATCTTATTAGCAACATTCTCTACTTTTGAATGACTACTTTTCCTTATATGGTTAACAATGACAATTGAAAACAATATCAATAGAAATTAAGAGCTAATTAGACACTCTAATATAAATCAATGTAATTAACAATAATCAATATTTTTTAAATCAATATTGATTACGACTTAACACATATAGTCATAAGGCATGGTAAGTTAACCATTATTACAGAGCATTAAGTTTCAAGGTAACTCAACATAGACATTGAGGAAAACTTGGTTCTAAAGTAATTTTATAGGTGCATTTTACGCTCCATCCTACCCATTAAGTGCATTTTATGCTCATTCTTGCCTTGAATAATAACTTGGCAAGAGTGTTTATTGCTGCATATTTCCTTAAATAATATATTGGTAAGAGTGTTCAATCCTCCATCTTGCCTTTATCTGTTTATTTTTCTTATTTAAATTTAAAATGTTAAAAATAATTAAAATTACATAACAACAAGAAAATTACTCTCTAATTAAAACTTACTCTAAACATGCAGAAGAGTTAACAAAAACATCCCTAAAAAAGCTAATACCATGTAAAAAGGTGAACATCACACATGCAATTCACATAACCATAATTTAGATAAGTCATAATAAATTAAATTTTATTCAACATTAATCATGCTAATTACATAACTTATATTAGCATATACTAGCTAAAATTTAATTTACCATTAGAATATTTTCTAGCATGGAATATCGAAACCAATTACTATAAATAGTTGCAATTATTTGAATGCATAAAGAATTTAATAAACCATATCCCTCGCACCTATGATATTTGTCGTCCCCAATCTATAAACAAAGAATATGAACATATTGGAAAGGGAGAAAGGGAGTAGAGAACTTCATAAAATAAAGTTTGGTGAAGAGATACAAATAATGAAGTACAAATTTGGAATTCCATTAAGCATGTTTTGTTTTAGGTTGTATAATAGATTGGTAAACAATTAAAAAAAAAAGAACAAGTTAGTAACATTTGGATAGGTTTAAATACAAAAAATTTGTCCTATTTGGCAATTAAGATGGGGTGAACTACGTTCTTTAAAATTTTTCTGACTTAATGGATCCTAATTTCACCAGGCCCTCTTAACAAATCTAGAAGCTTAATAAAAATTTCAATAACTATTATGAACTATACAATGAATAGTATAAATAAATTGCGGTATTATAAAACTATAAAATGAAAGAGTAAGGGAAATAACATCCACTCCGTAACCTTTTCGGGTGTTAAACTTTCACAAAAAAAAATATATTACTTTATGGTCCCTTTTTGGAAATATGTAGGGCAACCTTTCACTATCATAAAATTATCAAGCTTGCCACCATTAAAACTACATTTGAAAACATGTCATTTAGCATATAAAGTGCTTGATAAAGGTTAAAAAATTAGTTGAACATGTATAGACACCCAAGCTCACAAAACATCAATAACACCAATGGAAAATATAACTAGATCTAACAAAGAGCAGCTCAAATCACTTATATGTGTTTCTTACATTTGTTAGATGTGTAAAAAACTCCCCAATGAACCTATTTATAGTAAAAAAATTAGTCGATTAGTTGCTTAATATTGTTTTTCTATTTTAAAAAAAATTGATTCATTTTTAGTTAATATGTACTCATCAATGTTTGAATCGTAGCATATCCAATAGACAAGTACATGCATGGGTCGATCACACTGTTTGATCACATCCAACCCCATAGTCCACCTATGACTGATCAAAGTCTACCATTCCTTATATTGATTAGTTTCAATTTTATAATGAAAATTTTTTTTACTACTTTATTGATGGTCTTTGTTGTTTTTAGTGAGATATGTTTGAAGTAAACAAGTACTAAAGTCTATAGTGAAGACTTATAATGCATTATGGATTCTTAAAGCTAAGGAACATGGTTGTTGTATGAGTTAAAGTATATGAAGATGTATAAAGACCAAAGTGATGGAAATAAGAGCATTGGATCAAGATGGTTGATTGAAAGTCCATGAATAGTAATATTAATAGGTTTTGTAGTGTAAGTTCTTTTATAAGTCAGCTTTGGTCTTACCAAGTGTTGAAAGGGCTAACTTCATGCACATGGATTCATATTTAGTATTTGCATATAAGATGCATAATTAAGAGTTGTTGTTCATGTTTATTATGTGTGGAAAACCTCTTGCTACATAGATGAAGGCATGTGGGGTATTGGATGAATATTTACATCTAATGGATGAATAAAATGATTTGATTAATTGGTTAAAAAGTAATGTCTTCTTATGTAAATCATGTATGTATGAAATTATGATTTGGATAAAGATTATTTGAATTGGAGTTGTATGAATTGAATTATTAGTTAAGTATGCATGTGGTTGTATGTGATAAGGTCAATGAAATTGGTTAGATTATTGTGTACAGATAATTTGGTAAATCCCATAAATTTGATTGTGATAAGTTTATGTAATTGTATAAATTATGATATAATATTGGATTGAGAATTGAATTGGGTTAAGTTTGGTTTGTTTGGGCTTGAATGAGCCTCGAGGATTGGTAATTAAATGTGTCAACCCAATTGAGATCGATCAGTCGAAACTTATGTATCATAGGTTGATTGACCTATATGCATCAGTCGACCGATGGTAGATAAAGTGGAACAAGAAAGTGAAAATGGTTAGATTTTGCAACAAAGAAACTACTAAATGCTGGAATTTTGGTTAATACCTATAAACATCTACAAAGCTTTAAGAAGGTGATAAATATGCTTTTTCTTGTGTTGTTTCAAAAGAAAAACAATGTTAAAGATCTATACAAAGAGATCTAAATGTTTTGAGCATTGCAATTAAGTTTATGTCAAGCTTGCTTCGATGTTGAGTTTATTTGTGTGCATTCATTTTTAATTATTATGTGAACCCCTAAACACCTTGGTGAGTTAAAAGAGTAAATTTTATGTAAGGCTTATTCTTGAGTCACAGAAGAAGAGCGGCATGAGGTTATTCTTTAGCCTTAAAAGGGGAAGTAAAAGGTTATCCCTAATCCTTGAAAAAGGATTTTACTATTAACGTTGTATTTGTTTTGTTATAGTGAAAGCAAAATCTTAATGAGGTTCAATGTGCACTAGACATAGGGGAAAGTACATAGCTCTAAACAAGGATAAATTGTTTGCCTCTATATTATCATACTTCTTTAATTTTATTCATTTATTTTAATTTTTTTAATTTATTGTTATTGTTTAATTTGGTTAATTAGAATTTTTATTTAGATTCTGAATATTAAATAAATTTTTAAAGATTAGGTTGCATAACTTGGAAAAAAAATTTTAAACACCTAATTCAATCCCCTTTTCGATGCTATATAAAGATAAAAATTAATATCATAGAATAGGTCATACAACAATATAATTTTAAAGAATTCGTAATCAAAGATAAATAACACTTTATGGTGAAAGTACATATGTATGCCTTTGTTTAGTGGAGAAAACATCTTGATTTGGAAAAAGAAATGAAAAATTTTCATGATAGGTAATTGTTATGACTTATGAAGAATAATTGCAAAAGTTTGATGACATCCAATTATACATCTTTTCGGCATGTATTCATCATCCTTACTTTAGGTTTGATAGGAAATTCTATATCATTGTAGTAAGAGCTGTTGTGAGCTCACCAAATAATAAAATTTCCTTAACTAACTTATTATATAGAAAGGTAAGTCAGGGTTGATCCCACAAAGAGCTGGTCACGTTTATAAGCTACTTCTAAGGTTGTGCTAAAAAATCGTAGAGAAAAAAGTCCCTATAACTTAGCGATATTACAATAAAAATCATGAAAAAAATGAAAGAAAAAGAAACAAGCAAAAATGTACAAAAGAAATAAACAAAGAAAATAAAAGAAAGCTAACAGAAGAGATATCAGGAAATTCAGACTTATAATTTATCTTTGAAAAAAATAAATTATGATTAGTCTAAGATGCTAGTCTATAGACTCAAATAAGTTCTTAAATCTTATGTTCCACTAATTTAAGTAAATGCAACAACTAGAACAAACTGTCTAGATTTAATGGGGCAGTACATTTAAGAACTAGGGAATAACTCACCTAAGCCATAATCTCGCAAGCCCGAATTGTGTAACTTACAGAATTAGGATCCTAGACTAATTAGTTAAGTTTATTGAAAAATCTAATTAACCTATTGACACTTACGTTATTAGCTATAGACTATTGCGTATGACAAGTCTCTACCTAGCAATTGAACTAGAAATTATACTTAATGTGGCCAATCCTAATGAATTAATTCGTAGTTCATTTCATTTGACTAGAATTTCAATTCAACTTTTATCTACATCACAATACCCAATTGACACCTAATCAATTCTCACACTTATTAAGCAAAAATACCATTAATATCTTCCAACCCATTCACAACCTAAGCTAACATTATGAAATTAACACAAACAAGCAATAAACTAATAATAAAAATAATAAAAGAGCATAAATAAAGGGCTCAAAAAGGAAAAAATAAAATATATTAAACAAATAACAAAGGTTCAACACAATATTTAAACAAACTTGAACTAAATGAAAAGAAAAATAAAAATGAAAGCATTAAAATATGAACCGAAAGTGATAACATTAAAATAAAACAATAAACTAAAGCATTCGAACATAACATAATGTAATGGGAAATGAGAAACAAAACCTAAACTAATGAAGGGAAATGAACAACATGAAGGAATAGCTATATAAACAAATTGAAAACCAAGAAATTAACCTTCAAAATGGTTCTAAGCCATCGTTCCCAAGAAAGTTCATCTCTTGCTCTAATTATTTTTGCTGACTATATATATGGAAAGCATTAAGGTCTTTTTTTTGTCATATTCCTTACTAGGGTTGCATGCTCACCATTTCAAGAAAGCTTTCTTTTTATTTTTTAAATGTTTTTTGTCCTTTCTTATAAAGCTTGTTTAAGCTTTTGTTTCTCCAATTAATAATGTGATTTGCTCCTCCATTTTAAGGTTTTCCTCCTAGTAAGCTTTGTATCATGCACTTTTTTTTTTTTTTTAGAAAGGCACGTGTCCCACTCATTTTAAAGCCTTCCACACATGCTTAAAATGCTACTGTTGCTGTCATTTAATCTTGGAAAGCTTATCTTGATCTTGGCTTATTCCCATCTCCAAGTTTTCTTCTTTAATAAACTGCTACTTGATTAGCTTTTCGAAATGTTTTTGTTTTATCTTAGAAATTTTGAAAGTGCAAGTAATGAGTCTCTCTTTCAAGCTAAACATCTTCTGTTCTTCAACGCCTCCTCCAGTTAAGCTTTTCTTTTTTAATACTTTTAAGCTCCTTCTTCAAACATTTTTTCTCCAATTTGCTCTAAAATCTTGTCTTTTTGGTCTCAAATGTATATCAACACTTCCAACCTAGCAATGAGCACAAATTCAACACAATTTTGGCATTTAATATTGAAAATAGTGTTGAAGTCACATGGAAATGCATGAAAAAAATATAATTCAATAATATCACTTTGGTTGCATATTGGATTAATTATTGAATAAGATGTTGCTTATATTGTTCTGGATGATTGTTCATGATATGTAGAACCTTGCAAAATTTATTGACGAATCTTTGTAGCTAAAAGATGTGTAAGATTATTATGAGGAATTAAAGAATCATGTGATGATGTTACAAACCAATTTTGAAGTTCATATGACAATCCATTAAGAATG
Organism: Pinacopodium congolense; assembly: GCA_028565735.1. Classification (NCBI taxonomy): domain Eukaryota; kingdom Viridiplantae; phylum Streptophyta; class Magnoliopsida; order Malpighiales; family Erythroxylaceae; genus Pinacopodium; species Pinacopodium congolense. The sequence continues at coordinate 5,494 of JAOXYD010093068.1, read as the reverse complement.
TATCAAGAAAAGAGTAAGGGAAACTTAAGCAAGAACTAGTTTTGGTACTACTAAATTCAATATAGATTAGGTGCACTTATAAAACTCCAACTGCTACGAAATTTTACAGAGTGTTAGAACATCATGTTAGGAATCTAAATATCAAATTTCATAACAATTTTAGGTTTGTAGAAAAAGTTACAAGTATAAGGTCAAGTAGAGCTGAAAGTTGGAAATGTTGATGTGATAGGATGACGTGGAATAAGGTGGTGAAGTTAGTTTCCATGCTATTTTAAGACCTCAAAGTCATGAAAAACAATAGTAGCCACCCTTATAAGCCTAGAGAACATCCAAGATAGAAGAGGAGGGTTTTGGGAAGAGATAAACGTGAATAAACTTAAGAGAAAGGAGGAGAAACAAGATTAAACAAGTGTTATCCAGATTTCTAACAAGAGGGCCACTGTCATCATCATTAGTTTTCTATTTTCTTTGACTTTCCTTTTGATGTTTAATTTTTTTAGCCACTTTAATACTCAATTAGTCCAAAAAATTATATCACCTAATATTCAATTCAAAACTAACAATATGACAGTGTACCGGTCAACCAGTAATCAAGTAGAGTATTTTTAAGGCTCCGAGTTTCGAACCCACATTGGAAGTGCAACTACGGGGACAGTCGGATAACAATTGTGTAGAGAACATCAAGATTACTAAAAATTAAAGATTAGCTTCCATAATTAACATAAAAAATTCCAAACTTTATAATGTAATTCAAATTCCTTAAGGATTACAAAATTGATTGAATTAGCTAAGGGTTAGGTCTTAAATGACTTCATTGAGTTATGGAAATGATTGAAATGCATAATCTAAGGTCTTCACTACATCAAGACATTTTTATGATTAAGACAATGCCTTATCTCTAGCCATCCTAAATTGATCCTTGATAATTTCATCCATTAGTAAGTATTAGCCTTAATTTTCAAGAAGGTTTAACCCTAAATTCCATATTTAGGATTAGTACCCTCATAATTAACCAACCAATGGTCTTATATTGATTGAAATCATGTTGTTTACTGAATTTTATAATGAATAAAGTAGATAAGTATTGAACCTTATTCATCTTTAATCCTATCTTAAGTGGCCAACTCAAAACAAGCATTAAGAACTTAAGGATTACCAAACAATATTGTGTTTAGAACTTAATCAATCCATCTAATAACCTCTTCTTAGGTCCAAATCATTTTAAAACATCATATAGGTGTAAGAAAATTTGTATCTAGGATTAAATCACATATTCTTGAGCTTATATGAACAAAGAGTAGAAAACAAGTGAAAGAAGGGTTTAGATTTCTCCAAATGCGGTTCCAAAGTGTTATACAACTTTCTATCATCTTAATAAAGTTTTAGAAATCCTTAAAATTTTGAAATTACATAGAACAAAGTTGGGAAAAGAAACAGAAAAAAAACATAAATGAAAAGAAGAAAAGAGAAAACTAAGACTAAATTTGAATTGTCTCCTCTCAATTTGTTGTTACTTCATGCGAAAATGATCTCTAGAGCTTAATATATATGTCTATAGTAAGTTCACAAAAGTAGGAACAAGTTACAGCAAGTGGATAGAAAGATCCAGTTGTAAAATTTTTTGAAATTACTTAAATGGTAGTTCATAAAGAGTAAAATGGCGAAGGTTAAACCCCCACGCTTAAGTAAAATGACTACTCTTAATGGTTCAATGGCAGCATAAATAAACTACCATTTTATTCTCTATTTTTAAGTTAAAGCTACATTTTTTTTCATATTTCCTTCACTTTTAAGCTCCAATCTACAAAGTAAGCAATTAAAAACATAAATCAAACAATGTAGCATCAATTTGGACCAAGTGTGCCATAAATCATAATGAAATTTACATGAAAATGCAACGAACTTACAGCCTAACAACTCCCCTGAACTTAAACATTTGCTTCTCTTTAAGCTAATGAATCCATCATGAAGTTGAAAATGACCTATAAGCTTAAGAAAACTTGCTTAATCTATCAAACATAACCATTGGAAAAATTTCCCAAAGTTTTCAAGAATATTGAACCTAAAACATGTTATATAGCCAATTAAGGATAATAAGTGATAATCAACTTCAAATTACTTCATATTTCTTCAAATTCAATGTAGACAATAACTTAAATTCTATAAGAAAAATGAATAGTATTAGAGCAAGATTTATCATCTTCCAAAACAATTAAACACACTTTATTCATTAAAAACAAAACATAAGCCCAAAATGTGCATTTTGAAGCTGGGTTGAGATATCATTGAGTCTTTTTACACTAAAGTGAACATTTTATTATGAATATCCCCAATTACTGAAATGAATCACATCACATCAATTGGCAACCAGCACTACTCATAAACTTTAACCAATTTGATAAAAAGTCAGTGGAGTGAATAAAACTAGGTCACTTATTTAGATTTTTACTTTCTTTTTTTTTGTTTTTATTTTGTCTTTATTTTGTCTTTATTTCTTTTTTTTTTTGGTTAAACTATTTTAACAAGATGAAGATATACTTTCAAATAAAACGCATTATGCTTTAAAACCATCCATTTTAAACATGGAAAATCATGACGATCATAAGGTATCATTGATAGGGTTGAATTATATGATATTTTTATATGTATTTCAATATGAATTCAATTCTATTTTATTTCCTAAATTCTCATTTTGTGTTTATATTATGTTTCGAAGTAGATTTAATTATTAGACATAAATTTATATAGAAAAGAAGAAGATTATAAGTGATTGGAAGCGTTCAAGATGAGTCTTGCAATTGAATTAAGAATAAAAGTTGGTCTTGCATTTTAAAGACTCTAAAACTCAACACACTTGAATAGAAAAGGGTGCAGGACCTTAATTTGTGTTGCAAAAGAGAGATAAAGCCCTAGAGAAAGGTTTGGCTTAAGTGTGGATGGCTAGACAACAAAATAAGAACAAGAAATAGAAGAGGGAATGGAGGGCTAAAGGTTGCACAAATAGAAAAAAAAAAAAAAGGAAGAAGACGTGAGAGCATGGCAAGCTTGGTGGAAATAAAGTAGGGAACTCAAAGTTTGTGGGTTGTTTTTTTCTTCTTCTCCACACAAGGGTTTGCAGCTTTTCTCCACATAAGGGACTTCTCTCATGGAGTAGTTCTTGGTCCAAAGTTGCAGCTTGAAGATCTTAACCAATTAGTGAAGCCGAATGCATGGTGGAGAGCAGCTTTCAACCAAGTCAAGAATGACGGCTTTACAACCTTTAATTCCTTCTTGCTTTTGTTTTCAATTTGATATTTTATGTTTTGCATTTAACATTGGATGAAAATGGGTTTGCAATTGAATTATTTGACCTTTTTATTGTCCAATTACTTGAAAGTTTATCCGAATTTTGCTGCTTTCCATTCCATGGCCTAATGCGTTGTTACGCATAGCCGAATCTCTTGTTTTGCTTAGTGTTTTATTATTATTTCATTTAGAGCTTTGAATTTTATTTTATTTTCAAACTCAAACATTGAATTATAATATTTAATATTTATTTTGATCAAGTTTTAATTTGTTTAAAGTTTTATTTCCTTTAGTTTCAATTATCTATAGAATGTTTGGTTGATCTAGGTTTAGTAATTAGTTTCTATACATGTTCTTAAAATTTAATTCAATTAAATTTCGGTTTTTGTTTAATTTTTACTTTCTGAAATTTTTATTTAAAGTGTTAAATTAAGTCTTATTTAATTAATTTCTAGATAATTTCCTATTAATTGAATGAACTTAACTTTTCATTAGATAAAGTGTTGAATTTGATTTCTTATATTACTCATTAATTTTCTAGCTTTTGTTTAAATTAATTAAGTATGATTTATGTTCTTTCAATCTTTGTTTTAGGTAGCTTAATCATGTATGGCTAGTTCTCCTAGAAGTTTGGAGATATTAGAAGGATGAAAGGATGAAAATTGTGAGAATCGAGTTGAATGTATTATTAATTTGGTACTTGTTTGTCTAGGTAGGTTTGGAACTTAGGTTAAATGTCAGAAATTAGGAGTTATCTCTCTGCTTGATCTTCCTTTAGGTAATTACCTAATCGAAGAGCTAGGGTTGAGCGTGTGATTCATAATAGTACATAGCGATTCCTAAAATATCAATAGGTTAGTTGAATTTGTTGGAATACTTTATCAACCAACCTAGTGTCCCTTATGTTTATGTTAAACGTTCCGAGTTTGTGAGTAGGTCCTAAGTTAGTCATTCCTTAATACCTACAGCATCTTCACTATTAAATCTAGATAGCTTGTTCTAGTTTATAGTTGGGGATTGGGGCAATTTTAGAACTTGTTATGTTTGTCAAATTTAGAGGAATTGAGGGTTTGAGAGCTTATTCGAGCCTATAGGCTATCCCTATGACTAGAGTACCTCTTATTTAGTTCCGAGGATCAATGAACATCCCTAAATCCTAAAGATAGTTCCTCTTATTTAGATTTAAGGACCAATGATCAACTCGAAATCCTAAAGATATCTCCAACTCGCTTCTTTGCTATTGTTATTGATCTTTTTTAAATTTGCTTTGCGTTTGTCTTTTGGATTGTGTCTTTTATATCTTAGTTTATCTTGTTTTCATCTTTTCAAGGTGTTTTCTTTTCTTTTTCTTACAACATTTGAAATAACATTTGCATCCCGACTCATTCTGATTCGACCCTAGCTCACCATTACTACATAATTTGGTTTGTTAGGAATTTATTATTTGATAGCTTGCAATGAGCTCAACAATCGTTATCCAAAGCATTAAGCAATTTAAAACAATTTGATCTTCAATATAACTAATCAACCATATAACATCTAAAAGAGGCATAACAAGTGAAAAAAAAGGAAAAATGCTTAATGAAAATGTTTCAAAACAGAAAAATTTGCCATATATTATAAATTATTTTACAAAAGATGATAAATTGACATGATTTTGGATAAGGCAAGAATAAGTGTGATACAACCTAAACTATTTTATCCCTCCCTTTATTGCGTTGGTTAGGTGACTTTAAAACTTTGGATGATTTTGAAACGATTTTACTTTGAAAACCAACAAAATAAAGTCAAGTACACCTATCACAAAAGTAATATAATGGAGTAATTTTCAGACTTTGAGTGTCGAACCCACAGGAAATATGTTGCTTAATTATTAGGTAGATCAGATTACAATTATTTAGGAAAAATCTAGACAGTTTGATTAAAAATTAAAAATTGCTTAAACTAGACTGTCTTAAACAGTTAAAAAATAATTTTTAATTGCTTCTGAAAAATTTTGAAAATTACCAAATGTGTAAAATAGCTATGGATTAGATGATTGATGATTTAACTGAGTTTTAAAGCACATTTAAAGTCTGATTGAATTCCTACACAAATTCAAAACAAAGCTATGGTTAAGACTTCCATTTTTCTCCATTTAATCTTGTTTAAAGTTTGGTTATGCGTTAAAATCAAGTAAACGGGCTTTAATTCCAAGATGGTGAGTCCT
>JAOXYD010093057.1:0-11958 GCA_028565735.1 Pinacopodium congolense | reverse complement strand
TTGTAAGTGTCTTAAACTTGATCTTAATCAATGCTTGAAAAGGGCTCTCACTTTTGCATGATCATATTTGTATATAGTCATATAAGAGTTTAATTATGATTTTAGTGATTGACTTGATTTGATTATGGCTTTGGTATATTAGGAATTGAATTAGGTTGTCATATAGGCTAATTGTTGATTTTTTTTATGCAACATTAATTTTTTTATGTTATTTATATGTTTAAGTTAATTTCATTGTTGCTTGAAGTTGTTTCTATATATTTAAATTTTTTTAAATGTCATTGTGTTGTGAATTTTTGTTTATGGAAGGTTTAAGAATTGTTTAAAAAGTTTTTAAAAGTTGTTTAATCATGAAAGTTTTCATAATCAAGGAAATTTTTATGTTTTGAATTGATTGAAATATTTTTTTTTTGGTTTAAACAGCCTTGAATTATTTTTTAAATATTGCTTGAAGTGTTGTTTAATGTTAAGAATTTGTTTGGAAAGTTTTGGAGTTAGTTTAGAGTGCTTTTCAAGGTTTCTAGACATAAAACGGTAGCCTGATTCTCCTTTAACAATGGCCTCCAAAGGTGCCTTTACACCCTCGTTTTTAGAAGCAATTAACGACGGGCTATTCATCTGTTAACAGCGCCATTGATAAGCCCAGAGGGTGTCATTGAAGGGTCAGACTTTAACAGCTAGTTTGGGGTTTCAGACTTAATAACTTTTTAACATCCCAAATGGCTAGTTTTTGTTTCTAATGATTTCAAACCTCTCCCAACACTATATATATCATTCCTAAACATTTCTAACAAGTTTAGAACCCCTGAAAAACAATCTAGAAGATCAAATCTCTCAATTATTCAAAGCTCTCTTTGTTTTCTATATAGCTTTCTTTCAACTTTGATTTTACTATTTTAAAACCATTTTAAGTGCTGCAAAATTTGTGTTTTCATTTAGTTTATACCTAGGCGAATCTCAGAAAGGTTTTAGTTGATTTTTTGATTCATTATTCTATTTGTTTCAAGCTTTCAAAGACTAATATACCAAAGCTATCTCTGGTTAAACTTTTCTGAACGTCTGTGTTTTTCAATTTTGAGCTAGAAAAACCATTTTTATTGATTCAAAATTACTATACACATTTTTCTTAAGGTCTCAAGAGTGCATTGGATCTTTTACTTTCATTTTTAAGCACTCAAATTGGGTTTTTGAGCTCAAAGAACACAAACTTCCCAAATTGTCAAGTTTTCTCTGTAACTTCTTTATTGATTTCGATTTGGTATTTAATCTCATTTCTTGGTATGCAAATTTAATGTTTTCAGTTTGCTTAAGGTATTAGGAGTGTGCTAGTATTTTGTTTTGAATTTTTAAGTGATTATATTGTTTGTTTGAGCTTGATCTTTGTAGGTTTCTCAAAGCTTTCTAGTTTTGATCATTTTCGTTTTGCTCTTGATTTAGATCATTTGTTTGATGTGCTAAAATTATTTTTACTACTGTGATTTATTATTAACATATAGGTTAATAATGCAGTAGATTTATTGCATTTAATTGGCATCATTTGATTGATTAAATTCGTGTGTTTATAGGCTGGCATTTTAAGACTACATATATATTTGACAGCTTGTATTGATATTAATTAAATCCAATTTTTTGATGATTTAATTGTATTTTGGCTAGATAAAATTGTTTGGTTATGATCTATTGAGATGCTAGGAGGCTTAATATAATTTTGGATTGCCTCTAGAATTTTCAGAATTGGTTTTATTGTATGAGTTTTAGAGAAACACCATAAAAGGTGTGTTTTGGTGACTTAATTGGGGGAATTCATTTATGTTGATTGTTGATCATGGTATACACTTCTCTTTGCTTTTAAAATAGATTCATAAGTTCCTCTTTACTTGGGATAAAAAATATTTGGATTATGTTAATCTTTGTATGTGAATTGGATTGGATTAGGCCTTAATTCTGCATTGACATTCCATATTGCATTTGTTGCATTTGAGCCCTTAACTTGTGTTAATTTAATCAAGGATGTTATAAGCTATATAAGCTTGGTTTAAAGTTCAAGGGAGCTTAGATTAGGAGTTGTCCTTGTAGGACAATAATTATAAACTTTGGTTGTATTAAAAAGGCTCCTCTTTGCCATAAAAAGATTGTTATTAAGGGTTACTCTTCACCCTCTTTATGAAAAGAAAGATTGATAGGTTACTCTTGACCTAGAACAAGATTTGTATGGTTCCTCTTGGCCTTGAATCAAGATTGTTGTAAAGGTGCCTCTGGAACTTTAACCAAGATTGTTAGTTAGTGAATTTCCAACAAGTAGTTGGAGAGAGGATGTAGTCTATCTTTGGGGTAGGCGAACCTCTATAAATCTTGGTGTTCTTCTCTTTCCCTTATCTCTTTTATATTAATGCTCAATGTGTTTGTTTTATCATTGCTCTAATTTGTTTAATATTTTCATAAGCATATCTTTTCTCATAAGTTGAATTTTGGTTAGAAAATTCATTTAATTGAATTTGGCCAAAGGTGTTTAAAGTGTTTTAAGAATACCCAATTCACCCCCATGTGCCATAAGGCTTACAAGATAAAACAAAGCTTGGTTAGAGTCCATAATCAAGTTAGAAGTTCAAGATACGTCCAAAAGTCTTTCTTAGATATTTTTGTGACCTCTAAACTTTATTTTATAGATCATAGTTTTGAATCTATCAAGGCATGTTGTTTAAAGTGTATATCTTATATATTTTTATCAAAATGTATGGCTAAATCATTTTTATTGCTAAGGATTGGTGTTTTTATGATATAAGAGAGCTTAAATACATGTTATAGGGTCTGAGTTTTGTTTATTGAAGATTTAAAATATCTGATTTTTGGCTGGCCACCTAGGATTAGAGTTTAAGACAAGTTAAGCTTGAGAAATCTTCTTAAATTGTTAGAAAAATAAATAACCAACACGAATTAATCCTTGCATGATGAAACCTATATTTTTTTGTGAGAGTTAGAGATCTAAGATTAAAATTCCAGAACTCACCTTCTTGAAATTAAAGCCTATTCACTTGATTTGAAGTATAACCAAACTCTAAACAAGATTTAATAGCAAAAAAGCAAAGTCTTAACTAAAGCTTTGTTTTGATTTTATGAAAGAACTCTGACCAGTCCTTAAATGTTTTAAAGCTCAATTAAATCATCAATCACCTAATCCTTAGCTAATTTACACATTTGGTAATTTCAAAAATTTTCAAAAGTAATTAAAAATCACTTTCAAAGTGTTTAAGCCATGTTTGACTAGTTTAGAAATTTTCAGATTTTAATCAAATTGTTTGGATTTTCCTAAATAATTATAATCTAATTAACCTAATAATTAAGCCTTTGTCTCCGTGGGATTGTCATCTGGAGTCTTAAATTTAGTCCTCTGTATTACTTTTGCGATAGGTGCACTTGCCTCAATTTCGTTGGTTTTCAAAGTAAAATCGTTTCAAAATCGTTAAAAGTTTATAAGTTACCTAACCAATTCAACACGTTTTTGGCGCCGTTGCCGAGGACACAGTCTTAATATTAGGAAAATTAGTATCAATTACTTTAGGATTTTTAATAATTGATTTTTAATTTTTCTTAATTTTCCTAAATTTATTTGCTATTTATTTTAGTTGGTGTATTTTTATTGCCCTTTTGCTTATGTCTTGATTGTTAATTTGCTTTACTTTTGTATTTTATTTACATTTTTATGCATACTCGGGGACGTAATCCTGAGCCAGTAAACTTAGATCCAAAAGTCAAGCGTACATTAAGGAAGACAAAGAAAGAAGCTTGCGCAACCACTTTTGATCTTTTAAAAGTAAGAACATCAAGTGACATTGAATCAGAATCTGTAGAGATGAACCCTAAGGAATGTGTAGTTATAGGACCTCAAGTAGAAAATAGAAAACTAACCATGATGGACATAGCTTTAGAAAACAGAGGTAGACCTATGGCTAGCATTGTACGACATAGGGTTAATGTTAATAACTTTGAAATCCCATATAATATAATTTCAATGGTTAGGTCCCCACAATTTGGAGTTTCAGCTTTAGAAGATCTCAATGAACATTTGCAAAATTTTCTTAATATTTGTGAACTTTTTAAGAGTAATGGAGTCTCTGATGATGCAATTAGACTTAGGCTTTTCCCTTTGTCTATTAGAGACAAGGCGAACGCTTGGTTGTCAACACTTTAATCCAGTTCCATTATTACATGGGATGAATTAATCAAGTTATTCCTTACTAAAATTTTTCCACCTGCTAAGATAGCAAAAATGACGACTGAGATCAATTCGTTCATCCAATATAAAAATGAAAGTCTATACGAGGCATGGGAACAATTTAGAGAGATGGATGTAAAGTGTCCAAGTCATGGATTCATCACGTGGCAGCAAGTCAATATCTTTTACACTGAATTAGCACTTTTTACCTGTAGCACCATTGATGCTGCGGCATGAGGCAATCTAATGCGTAAGACTGCGATTGAAGCCTATAATCTAATTGAGGATATGGCTATAAACAGTTTTCAATATAACTTTAAGTGCCATCTAAGGAAGCCACAAGGCATTCACATAATTAATGATACGGTAGCTCTTGTAGTTTAAATGGAAGTACTGAACAAGAAGTTGGATAGTCTAATGAGTGGAGCTAGTAGTAATTCTCATAAAGCTAAATGTGATAACTGTGGTAGTACCTCCCATACATCATTAGAGTATCAAGAAGAAAGTCCTTTTACCCGAGAGCCAAAACAAACCCAATTTGTTAGCAATTTCAATAGGCAAAGAGGCCAACCCTTTTTTAAACACTTATAATCCTAGTTGGAGGAACCATCCTAACTTTTCATAGAGTAATAATCAAAACTACCTGCAACCACTTCAATAAATTCAAGCTAATCTTCAAAGAGTGCCTCCATCTGGCTTTAGAGCCAACCAATTTTAAAGAGAAACACTTAATTTTGAAGAAATAGTTCTAAAGTACATCGAATCTAATGAGTCCAAAATGAAAAATCATAAGGCATCAATTAAGAATTTGGAGACTCAAGTTTGACAGATTGCTCAACTCTGACAGGAGAGGCTACCTAGTAAGCTTCCTAGCACAATTAAAGCCAATCCTAGAGAGCATGCCAAGGCGATTACCTTAAGGAGTGGAAAAGAGGTTGAGAATGAAAGGAAGAAGGTAGAAGAGAAAGGTAAGTAGGTAATGATGAAGGGTAAAGAAAGAGAGAACACAAAGGTCATGACAGAAGAGAGAGAGCAAAAGAAGAAGAAAAGAAGCAAGAAAATGATGATGAGGGTACGAGTTTAAAAAAGCCGCTTAGGTTGTTTGCTGATCCGTATGTGCCACCATACAATCTTAGGATTCCATACCCTTAAAGGTTGAAGAATGCACACTTGCATAAGTAATTTGTAAAATTCGTAGAGACCTTTAAGAAGCTTTATATCAATATTCCATTTATTGAGGCAATTGATCAAATGCCTTCATATGCGAAGTTTCTAAAGGAAATCTTGTCCGAGAAAAAAAGATTGGAAGAATATGATATAGTGAAGCTTAATGAAGAGTGTTCTGCTATACTTTTAAAGAAGTTACCCCCAAAGCTCAAAGATCCTGGTAGTTTCACTATTCTTTATACAATTGGTAGCTTACAAATTGATAGTGATTTGATGGATCTTAGTGTAAGTATTAATCTTATGCCTTTATCCATTTTCAAGAAGTTAGATTAGAAGAATCTAAACCCACTACTGTTTCATTGCAATTAGCAGATAGATCAGTTACCTATCCAAGAGGAATCATTGATAAATTCATTTTCCCTATTGATTTCTTGGTTTTGGATATGAAGGAGTACAATATAGTGCCTATTATTTTGGGAAGGCCATTCATGGCTACTACAAGGGCACTGATCGATATGTATAGAGGGAAGCTCATTCTCTGACTTTAAGATGGAGAGATCGAGTTTAATTTCTTTCGAGAAATAAAGCATCCTTCCACTATGGATTCATGCAACTTCATTGATGTTCATGATATTCTAAGTGGTCCATCTAAGTATCTTTGCTCAAATCTATTAAGGCTTTAGTCCATTCATGTTCTGAAGAAGAAAATGAAGGTAAAGTTAAAGAAGTTATGTAAAAGTTAGAAGTGGGAAAGGAGAAATTGAGTTGGATTCAATCTAAAAGGTTTAAGCCTTTAGATAGGCCAATTTAATCCCTTTCAAAACCCTCTATTGAAGAACCACCAACTCTAGAATTAAATCCTCTTCCCTCAAATTTGAAGTACCCATTTTTGCAACATCCATCTTAATTACCTGTTATCATTTTATCATCATTAAGTGATATGATGGAGGAAAGATGATTGAGAGTTTTAAGAAAGCATCACAATTCTATAGGATGGACCTTAGTGGATATTAAAGGATTAAGTCCTTTCATTTGTACGCATCGAATATTCATTGAAGAAGGAAGATAAACCTTTGGTCTAACCTCAGTATAAGCTTAACTCGAATATGAAGGAAATGGTGAAAAATGAAGTAGTTAAGCTCCTTGATTCTAGTATTATTTATTTCATTTCTGACTCTACATGGATTAGTCCAGTTTAAGTAATACCAAGGCAAGGCAGGACTACAGTGATGAAGAATGGGCTAGAGGAATTGATTGCCACAAAGAAAGTCACTGGTTGGCGTATGTGTATTGATTATCGCAAATTAAATGACACCATAAGAAATGATCACTTTCCTTTACCCTTCATTGATCAAGTCATTGAAATGTTAGCTAGGCATAGTTTACATTGTTTCTTAGATGAATACAGTGGATATTCGCAAATTCCTGTTGTCCTTAAGGCAAAAAAAAAACAACAACAACATTTATATGCCCGCATGGCACTTTTTCATATTCTCTGTATGCCTTTTCGTTTGTGTAATGCCCCTGTTACTTTTTAGCACTTCATGATAGCAATTTTTTCATATATGATTGAAACTTACATTGAAGTGTTCATGGATAATTTTTTTATATTTTGTACATCCTTCAATGCATGTTTGGAAAACTTAGAGAAAGTATTAAGGATATGTAAAGAAACTAACTTGGTTTTGAATTGGGAAAAATGTCATTTTATGGTGTAAGAGTGCATAGTTTTAGGCCATAAAATTTAAAGTAAGGGCATTTAAGTAGATCTAGCTAAAATAGAAGTAATTGCTCAACTTCCACCACCTCATTTAGTTAAAACAATTCAAAGTTTTCTTAGACATGTTAGATTCTGTAGGCAATTTATCAATGATTTTTCCAAGATAGCAAAGCCCCCTACTGAACTTTTGACCAAGGATGCAATCTTTAACTTTGATGAGAAGTGTATGCATTCTTTTCAATTGTTAAAGGAAAAGCTCACGAGTGCAACTATTTTGGTATCACCTGATTGGTCTCTTCCTTTTGAGTTGATGTGTGATACGAGTGACTTTGTTGCTGGTGCAGCACTTGGCCAAAGACATGGAAAGCTTTTCTATCCAATCTATTATGCAAGTCACACATTAAATGATGCTCAAAAGAATTACACCACTACTGAGAATGAGATGTTAGTTGTGGTGTTTGTAATTGATAAGTTTCGGTCCTATTTGGTTCTTTCAAAAGTAATAGTTTATACGAACCATTTTGCATTGAAGTACTTGATGAATAAGCCAGATGATAAGCCACAATTTATTAGATGGGTTCTCCTTTTACAAGAGTTTTACATCAAGAATCAGAGATAAGAAGGTAAAGAAAATTTTGTGGCAGATCACTTATCTCATTTAGATAAGATCGTAATGAATAGAGGAGAAAACTAAGGCATAAAGGAGGTGTTTCCTTAAGAACATTTACTAGCCATGCTTACTTTACCATGGTATGTGGATATAGTGAATTACTTGACTGGTAATGTTATACCTCCGAAGTTCTCATACCAATAAAAGAAGAAGTTCTTTTCAGAAGTTAAGAAATATCATTAATACGACCCTTTTCTTTACAAGATATGTGCAGATGGAATAATTCAAAGATGTGTTCCTACTAAAGAAGTGCCTTTAATTCTAAGTCATTTCCATTCAAAAAAGACTGGAGGACACTTTGGCCCTACTAGAACTGCATATAAGGTGTTGGAGTGTGGTTTCTATTAGCCTACATTATTCAGGGATGCATTTCATTTTGTTAAGTTTTGTGACAATTGCCAAAGGTTGGGAAATATCTCAAGGAGACATGAGATGCCACTGAACAACATTTTAGTGTATGAAATTTTTTATGATTGGTGTATTGATTTCATGGGACCATCCCCATCATCATAATCTAACTAATACCTCTTAGTGGTCGTTGATTATATGAGTAAATGGGTTGAAGCAGTAGCTCTTCCAACAAACAATGCAAAAGTTATAGTTTACTTTCTTAAGTAGAACATTTTTACTCGATTTGGGACACCTAGAATAATTATAAGTGATAGGGGAACACAATTTTGTAATAAGCAATTTGAGTCCCTCTGATCCAAGTATGCTGTTACTCATAAGATAGTTACACCTTATCATCCGCAGACTAGCAGTCAAATTGAGATATCTAATCAACAGATTAAGCAAATTTTGGAAAAGACTATTAGCTCATCAAGAAAGGATTGGTCAGTTAAGTTGGATGATGTACTATGGCATATCAACCTTCATACAAGACACCCATTACAAGTTGGTGTATGGTAATGCTTGTCATTTGCCAAGTTGAGTTAGAACATCATACTCATTGAGCTATTCATTTTCTAAATTTTGACTCAAAGAAGGCTGGAGAAGAAAGATAGTTGAAATTCAATGAGTTAGATGAGTTTCGTCTCGAAGCTTATGATAAATCTAAATTGTATAAGAAACGAGTTAAGAGGTGGTAGGATAGGCATATCATTCATAGAGAATTCAAGATCAGTGATAAAGTATTAGTGTATAATTTGATATTGAAGTTGTTTCTAGGCAAGTTAAGGTCAATATTGATAGACCTTTATGATGTGATCAAGGTTTATCCATTTGGGACAGTTGAAGTCACTAATGGTCACTCATCTTTTAAGGTTAATGGGCAAAGAGTGAAGTTGTACGTGCCTAATTTAGTTGAGGAGTCTTCTGAGATTCTTTTACTATTTAATCCTCATTAAACTAGGAATTCTCTAAGTTAGATAGGTAATTGTATGTGATTTTATTTTATTTTTTGTGTTAGGATCTTTTAAATAGTGTGTTGAAGCCTTTTAAATGTATTTGTATTAAGTACGGTGTGTTTTCCTCAGTTTATCCTTATATTTGTGCATTTGATTTGGATTTAAGAGTGTTTTTATGTTCAATTCTATAAAAAAAATTGATGGATAATCCAATCCTTGTTGTTAAAACTTGAGTTTGAAAGGATTCTGAGATGAAATTGGATGAAAATTGGACATTTTAAGGTGTAGGAAGACCATTAATGGTGGTCTATTAGCCCACCGTTAATGGATGAGCATGTTATCATTTATGCATTCATTTCTAGAGCATTAACAACATGCTATTCATCCTACAATGGCGTCATTGTAAGATGAACAGGGTGCCGTTGAAGGTAGATTCTGAGAAAAAATGTAGTTTCACTATTTATCATCTTCAACCTTTTCCCTTTTTTGAAAACGTTAAATCGCCTCCTACATTTAATCCCTCATAACTTCCTCATTTCTTAACTAAATTGTGCATTCTTGGTGGTCATTTGTCACATTTTTCATCCTCTACAAGAATCTACTATAAGATAATTCTGAAAATCAACAGATTTTTCAGAATCTGGTCTGAACTAATTCGGATCTATTTTTCAATTTCAAGGTATGATTCTCAATTTTCTCTCAATCTTGGCCTCCATTTGATTGGATTTTGGTATCATTATGTTCATAATTTCATTAGCTTTCTATTAATACTAATTTCATTCAATATTATTATAATAAAAAATCGAGAATATTCCAATCAAAAGGAAATATTTTGGGGACCTTCGCCAGAATTTTTTTTATTTTTTTTAACATTTTCTGACTCTTTTGTATATGTTATTTGAACATTTTCTCAGAGGAAGAGGTTGGCTTATGATCTTATCTAATTAACAAGTCAAGAAAATTTCAATTGGAACAAGGCGCTCCAAAATAATGATTTTATCATGGAGCGTCCAATCCATTTAGACTTAGAGGCATATTTCAACATATTTTGTGCTTTTTAGACTCTAGGATGGGATTTGGTATTTACTTTTACAGATCCATTTTACGCTAATTTGGCTCTTGAGTTCTATGCGAACATCGAGGATAAGGGCGAGGTTGACACAATCGAGATTCACTTAACGATTAAAGGTATTCCTGTTTATATCACTCGTGCATCTATTTCTACTATATTAGGAGTATCTAATGAGGGGCATGTCTTTGTTAAGGCCAAGGATACTTTCCATGGCAACACAGTTGCTACAGATCCATCCTTTTCAATTACTGTTGCTATGGATGCCTTAAGACTGACTAGGAATGCCCGAGATTATATCACTACTGCTTTAGAGGCTCGGGAGCGGATTATAGTTGCTTTTGTTAGTCATAATGTTATGCCTTGAGCTAGTGGGTTAAATGAGATGTGGTTTGTAGAGATATATCTTTTGTATGAGATGCTGCATGTATTAAGTGCTATCTTGGGGTGACCTTTAGCTGGCTTCATTATTTTGTCTATTAAGGATGTAGTGAAGATCAAGAAGCCCAACAAGAATTTATGCTTCCTGTGTTTATTGGTGAGAATATTTAGGGATGCAGTAGTTCCTTTCGATTCTATAGAGTCTGATGATCGTACTTGCCAGAATATGATCAATTAAGGCCTACTTAAGCTGTGGTGATTTACTTATCAAAGAGATCAGTGGCGCTGACTTCAGGACAGTGAGGTACCTGAGGGTCCACTTGGTGATGCTACACAACCTGAGGCAAAGGTATAAAGCATGTGGATTGTAAATGAATCTTTAAAACCAAATGTGACTCAGAAGGCAACATTAAAAGGTATAAAGCCATATTTGTTGCCAAATGTTACACTCAAAAGAATGTCATTGATTGTAAAGAAATCTTCTCTCCAATTTCAAAGAAAGACTTTTTAAGGATTGTTATGGCTTTGGTGACTTATTGTAATTTAAAGCTTCACCAAATAGATGTAAAGACCACCTTTCTAAATGGTGACTTGGAAAAAGAAGTTTATATGGATCAACTGAAAGATTTCTTGACCACAAGAAAGGAATATTTGATGTGTAAATTAAAGACGTCAATATATAAATTCAAACAATTTTTTCGACAATGGTTTCTCAAGTTTAATAATACCATTATTTCATATAGTTTTGTAGAGAACATCATTAATCAATGTATCTATATAAAGGTCAATGGGAGTAAGTTCATCATATTAGTTCTATATGTTGACGATATTCTTCTTAATGCTAATGATATTGCTTTATTATATGATGTACAGAATTTTCTTTCTAACAATTTTGAAATAAAAGATAAGGGTAAGGCATCCTATGTGATAGGAATTGAAATATTCCGTGATAGATCATAAAGATTGTTAAGATTATCTTATAAAGGTTATATTAAGGAAGTATTAGAGACATTTAAAATGGAAAAATGCTTTGTAAGGATAGTTTTAATTCAAAAAGGGGACAAGTTTAGTTAAATGCAATGTCCAAAGAATGATTTGGAATGTAAGGCAATGAAGTATATTCCTTGTGCGTCAATAGTTGGGAGCTTAATGTATGCACAAACATATACTTGGCTAGTTATCAGTTTTACTATTAAAATGTTAGATCGGTATCAAAGTAATCCTAAAATGGACAGTTGTAAAGAAAGTACTTAAATATTTACAAGGTACAAAGGATTATATACTCACATATAGAACGTCAACCAACCTCGAAGTGATAGGTTACTCAGATTTAGAGTATGCCGATTGTGTAGACTCAAGGAAATATATATTCAGTTATATGTTCCTCTTAAC
>JAOXYD010093046.1:0-11958 GCA_028565735.1 Pinacopodium congolense | reverse complement strand
GAATTTCTTAAGTAGTAAACCAAACAAAGTAATAACTATTCCATTCTATTCCTCATCTATTCCATTCCTAAAGAATAACTATTCCATTCCTTATCTATTCCATTATGTAAACCAAACGTACTGTTAGGGATTATTTGATATTATTTTTTAATTATAATTTATTGTTTCTATTTTTTTACTTTTAGACTTTAATTTTTAAAAAATTAAAAATTTTTAGTTGACATTTCAAATGAAAAATAAAAATAAAAATTTCTTTGTTTAATATTTTAATAATAAAATCAATTTAGTTATAATAATTAAATATAAAATAAATTCAAATTCTTAGATCAAAATATTATTATACTCTTTAATATATATATTAGTTAATAAATCATGTTAGTTATTTAATGTAATACATTTATTTTAAAAACTTAAAAAAATATTTTTTAATTTTTATTTCAATTTTTAGTTTAAAAATAAAAATAAAAATATAATGTAAAAAATAATTTTTACTTTTTGTATTTAAAAATTAAAAATTAAAGGGATAACACTCTTACCATATTTATAACCCAGTATGTTAGTCAAAAGTTGCCCTTCAAGATTCCATTGCTATAAAACAAACTGTGGAAGCTTACCTCACCTGGAGAGACAAAAAGGAAAGAAGTAAACATTCACTAAATTTTAATATAAGATGAAAGTTATATGTTGAAGATCCTTTTGCAAAGGAGTGAACCTCTTCAAAGTTGTCCTCCCCCTATAAAAAATGGATTTATGGTACAACTCCCCTATGAAACTTTTTTTTATATAATTTTTTGCCTGATTAGGGGATCAAATGGTATAGTTCTGTTATTGATAGCTTTGAGGATTATAAACATGACTATTACATCGATCCAATTTAAGATGAGTCAATGAAAGGACATCAATTTAAATTCCAGATTTCTAAATTAAGAGAGATATTGAAAGAGATCAATAATTCTTATTATTTCTTAGATTCATCGAGTCAATTCAATTCAGTGGGATCTTTCCAATTCAATTTAGTGGGATATTTCATTCACATTTCTCCCCTTACTCTACCATATTAGCTAGAGAACAACAATTGTTTTTACTAGGCCTTGTTTACTTTGGCTTTCGTTTTTGGTTTTGGTTTCCTGTTTTTCTAAACACAAAAATCGATAAAGAAAACTCACTAATACAACACAAAAATCGATAAAGAAAACACAATTACCAATACAAAAATACAAAAACCATAAAACACAACCCAACTAAAGGATGACTTTATGGTTTTTATACTTTTAAGGATTTCCATTTCAATGGGTACATGGGAAAAACGTGTGGCACTACCGCTATGTTACTGACCTTTTTAAAAATTGACTAAATATGCTTTTCCTTTAACTTACTCTGCAATCACTTTTACCCTTATACATGTGAGTATCATACTCAACTATCTCTTATGGATGGCTGTAGGCAGTCTCTTACCAGAATTTAGCTTTATTCTAATGTCAGATGTCTAGTTCCAAGTACACTTTCATTATATAAGTAGGCTTGTGTTTCACTTTCATCCTTTAAACAAAATTTAATTGAAGTAACTAAAGCTATCTACAAGTAGCAATTACCCACTACTCCTTTCTCTAAAGTTTCGTTTAAAGCAGTATACACATGAAGGTACAAGTGTAAGGCGGAAACCAATATAATTCTTGTACTAAACATAGTTTTAAATGTTTCTTATTTTCAAGAGTACAATAGGAATTTACTATTTGGAACCTCGACAATCAAATATGTAAATGAACTTCTTACAAAATGAAAATAGGGTAATATCGAGACTCTGTTATTCATCAACATGTTTATAAGTCAATGGATCTCTAAATAAAAAACACATGCAACCCACATGCAGAAAAGAACATTAAAAATTGTATACTAGGTTGCATGATGAATTAAAATGTATTAGACTAATTTATTAGTAGCTCTACTCATTATATTCTCTAATTTGTGGAAGTCTCAGTGTGTCTTGAAGTAGTTGAAAGAAATTTTGGAATATTTGAGAGGAAAAGGAATTTGTATTTCTGGATAATCTTTCTCGTGGATAATAGATAGAATATATACAGAATAAAGAAATCTCTACTAATCAATACTAATTAGTTCTAATAAATGAGTAGATTTAATTGCCTCTAAATAAGGCATCAAAGACTATACAATTGTAGAATCTGATAATAATGAAAAAATATTTCAACATATCCCCTCAGGTTGGTGCATAAAATCATACATGCCTAACTTGTCAAGACATTTTAAAAATACTTTCTTTGGAACAACTTTAGTAAGAATATCCACCAGTTGATCCTCAGAAAGAATTTTGGGAAACTCTATAATCTTCTTATCTAACTTTTCCTTAATAAAATTTTTATCAATTTTAATATATATTTTTTGATTGTATTGGATTAGATTGTAAGTTATATCAAATACAACTTTATAATCACAATACAATTGAATTGATTGTCTAGGTGAATAGCCCAAATCTTATAAAAGTAATTTTAACCATAATGTTTCACACATTCAAAGTACCATAAATTTGAATTCAGCTTTTGTACTTGAACGAGTAATAACATTTTGTTTCTTACTCCTCCATGTGACAAGGTTACCACTTACAAATGAAAAGTACCTAGAAGTTGATCATCTATCATCTATTGCTTTAACCCAATCTGTGTTTCTATAAACCTCTATAGTTTGCCAATCAGTATTTTTAACAAATAAAAATCCTTTTCTTAGAGCCGATTTCAAGTATTGCAAAATTTGCATAACAGTCTTCATATGTTATTCTCTAGGATTATGCATAAATTAACTAACAATACTTAATGTATATGTAAGGTCAAGTCTTGTGTGAGCCAAATATATTAGCCTTTCTACATGACTTTAGTATCTTCCTTTGTCAATAAGTGCTTGATTTTCTTTAATCCATAACTTTAAACCTTCTTCGATTGGTGTATCAACTGGTTGATAAGCTTAAATACTAGTTTTTTGTAATAAATTTAATGCATACTTCCTTTAGGACAAAAATATTTCTTTCTTTGATATAAAGACTTAAATTCCAAAAAAGTATTTCAAGCAACTAAGGTCTTTCATTTCAAATTCTTTAAATAAATAATTTTGGAACACCTTCCTTTCTTTTGGATCATTTCCTGTGAGTATTATAACATCCACATATATAATAAGAACAGTAATTTTACCTTAGTCCCTTTTTTAAAAATAAACTATGATTGGAATTGCTATGATGATATCTAAAACTGAACGTGCATTTTCTTCTCCTTTCAAATCATGCTCTTGGAAGCTGTTTCAATCAATATAATGATTTTTTTTAGTCTACAGACCTTTTTGTCATGTTTTGCTGATGTCATACATCCTGGTGGAAGTTCCATATAAATCTATTTATACCACTTTCCATATAAAAAAGATATTTGTTACATCGAATTGTTGTGATGGCAAATTGAGATTTACAACAAGAGACATCAATACTCTAACAGTATTAATTTTAGACATTGGTGTAAAAGTTTCTGTATAATCAATTCTATAAGTTTAAGTATACCTTTTCCCTACTAGTCTAACTTTGTACTTTGCAATTGTACCATCTGCCTTATACTTTATGATATAGACCCATTGACATTCCACTAGTCTTTTTCCTAGTGGAAAATCTATAAGCTCTCACATTTCATTCTTTTGTAAGGAATTTATTTCCTCGTTTATCGTTATTCTCCATTTTAGATTGGCTAAAATTTCTTGCACACTATTAAGAATAGTTATAGCAAATAATTGATTAATAAATGACCTATATGATTTTGATAGGTTATGATGTGATACATTATGACTCATAGGGTATTTAACTTTACTTGAAATTTCAAGTCCATATGTTGGTTTAGGAATACCTCTAGTGAGACGTTCTAGTAATCGTTTAGGTTCTAAGGTAGGAACATTCTCAACTGACGATTGGTGTGATATATCACTTTGAGATTCAATGTCCTCTATAGTTGATAGACTTATAATTCTTGACTTTATAATCCCTTCATTCTTCAGATAATTAGTAGCACCATTACCAAGGACTTGAAACTCCCCCTGAAATTGATAATCTAAGGTCTAAATTTCCTTTTGAGACTCCCTCTAAAGTTCAGATGCAGAAGAAAAATACGTTAAATCTTCATAAAATACAACGTTTATGGTGAAGTATATGCATTGAGTTGGCAGATGATAACACTTGTACCCTTTTTTATTCGTAATATATCTAAGAAATACACACTGTAAAGCTTGTAAGGCTAGTTTGTCGGGTTGATGTTTATGAATATGTACAAATATTGCACATTTAAAAACACGAGGAGGTAGATTTGATATTGATATGGCAGTAATATTAGTATAGAGAGCTTAGAGTGGTGTTTTAAATTCAAGAGACAGTGAAGGTATTTGATTTATTAATTAATGGTATGTGGGCTTGAATCAATGAGACACAAACAACTTTCAATAATTGTCGATTCTTTCCTTCAGCTACCTCATTTTATTAAGGTATATTGATGCATGTAGTTTGATTAAAAATTCCATATGCTTCTAAATAACACTTCAATTAAGAGTTGTGATATTCTCTACTATTATCACTATGAAGAACTTGAATTTACTGAGTCTTAACAAGGTTGTAAATTTTTTGAAATAATTGAGACACTTCACCTTTGGATTTCATTAAGTATACCCAAGTCATTCTAGTATAATCATTAATGAAGGAAAAAAAATAACGAGATCCAACCACTGTTGAAATTTTAGATAGACCCTAAAGCTCAAAATGACTAATAATAAAAGGTAAAGAAGTTTTAGTTAAACTTAAAGAATATGAAATTCGATGACTTTTTGTAAGTTCACAAACATCATAATGGAAAGTAGAGATATCAAGCTTTTCAAATAAACTAGGTAACAATTTTTTGAGATACTTGAAGGATGCATGCCTTAATCATCGATGTTACAACCATATTTTAGCTGTATTCATCTCCTTTTGGGAATTTCCCATAGCCAAGACTCAAATCAACTCATTAGTTTCTTCAAATTGTAAGTCCAAATAATATAAGTTCCCGCGCTTAATACCACAACTAATCGTCTGTCTTATTTGAATGTCCTTAAACAAACAAAAGTTAGAACAAAAAATAATGATACATGATAAAGCTGTTGTTATTTGAGAGGCATATAAAAGGTTATAATTTAAGATAAAAGGATATAATTTAAGGATAGAACAACCAAAACAGAGTCTAAATTCAAATTGTTATTGAGGGTTATTGTTAAGTCAATATGGCACCTAAGGGGGTGAATTAAGATTTAAAATGAATTACTTAAATAAACAAAATAAGATGCAGAAGCTAAGACACAAAATCAATTCAACAAAACAATCAATCAACGTAAGTTAAAGCACAATAGGATAAATGCATAAAAAATAAAAAGAAAGGGAAAAGATATACACTGGATTTATATTAGTTCAGAACTGTTTACTTTCCTATACCTCTAATTCCTAATACCACTATTAAGATGATTTCACTATTTCAACAAAAGAGTACAATGTTTAATCTTAAAATCCTTTACAAGGCTTTAGGATAACCTTTCACTCAATTCTTTTTCTTAGACTAAAGAATAAACTTTCAAGCTCATAGGAACAATTATACAAGAATATGCTTTACTTAATTTCACTTGATGTATAGAAGAGGCTAGCAAGATGAATGCACAATAATAAAGCTTTAAAAAGCTTCACACAAACAAACCATACACAAAAAGAAAAAACATAAAACTCTCAGATTACTTTGGTAAGAATAAACTGATAAAAGCTTTTCTTAATCACGTTATACCCTCTCAATTCTTTATACACTACCATGACCAAGAACACTCTATTTATACTCAGTAATAACAAAATAGGCATTGTCTAATGGATATAATAATGTTATAAAGGTTTAATAATATTATTGTTGTGTAATCTGTCGAATGCTAAACTTACGCTTCATTTTCTCAACATTCGGTTGACCTATAGGCAAGGTTGGTCAATCGATTGACCAAAAGCTGAAATTTGGTTGACCGCCTTCACCATTCGGTCATCCGATCTAAACAAAGCAGCAAAGCCAAAAACTTTGACCCAAACCATTAAGCTTAAACCAAAAACTAAAAAAATAAACAAGCCCAAACTATTTTATATTTAAAACTAGTTCAGTTATTCTTAATTTAAAATTTCATTTCATACTAATTGTCTAACTTAATTAACTTATGCATTCTAATCCAATTAAATCACTCATTAAGAGGATTTTTAACTTACAATCATAACAAATACATAAACATCTTGATTATGCACTTATATGTATTTTATAAGATATGTATGCATAATAAGCATGTAAAAACTTCTTTAACCACCATAATAAAATTAATCAAAACTTATAATAATAAAAAAATAAATAACTAAACTTGTATTAAACTAATTTGCTTCTTTAAATTTTGAGTCTTCATAAATTACCTTCATAATCTTTGATCGAACTTTAAGACTGTTTAAACAATCATACTCGCTTTTCATTCACACCTATCTTTTAACACACTTAAAAACACAAGCATTAGAAATAAATCTTGTTTTGTCATTACTAAAATAAGGTTGAACCTCCCTTTGTTCAACAGTTATAAATCCTTCTCTTACAATTAGGGCCTTATTATCGTCAGTTGTAGAAATAATTTTTTGAGAGGATGGTATAAGCTTTTTAACCTGACCAAAATCAAATTTCATATGACTTGAAGCATCAGAATCAATTATCTATGCATTATTCCAAACAAGTGTAGAGACATTAAAAACCTTACCATCATCTCTTGTAGTTGCTATAAGTTCTAACATTGTCTCACATCATCATCCTTTGTTTTAGATTAAGCTAAAGTAACAGCTTGGGCATTCTTAGATTTCCTTCTCCTGGATGTTTTATTAGAATCCCACCATTTTGGATACTTGACAAGTTTAAAGGAATGATCTTTGGCATGACTTATCTTTTCACAATAGGTATAGAGATTCGTAGATTTTTCAGTGCCACTACCTATCTTTAATTTTTGTCATGCCACCATAGCTGAGGTCTTATAAAATGCCCAAACTCTCCTTTTAATGTCTTATGTCGTACTATCTCTCACTTGATAGTGGCATAACATTCTTCAAGAATTGGAATTGATTCCTTCTGAAGAATTTCTCCACAAACTTATTTAAAACAATCATCTAATCTTGTAAGAAATATATGTACTCTTAGTCTTTCAATAGATCTTCGATATGCTACTACATCATCAGTATCATTCATGATAACTTTATCACGATGATCTAATTCTTGAAAAATTCCAGTTAACTCTCCATAATATTTAGAGAGAGTTCTGCTATTTTGTTTGGTAGTGAACGCTCTCTAATTTAAGGTAAATAATTGTAATTCGTCACTTCTATCATAGAAGGCTTTCGATAAGGCGGTTCAAATTTCACAGGCTGTGGGTAAGCGTAAATAGCGCTTCATAATCTCTAGGTTCATAGACATCAACAACTGTCTTTTCACCTTTTGATTTTTAGCATACCATTGCTCGTAACCGTCTTTCAATTCTGCAGGTGGTTTTGTTTTACCATGAATATAAGAGACCTTTTCTCTTTTGACAATATGCATCTCCATTAATTGCGACCAAACATCGTAGTTTGATTCAATAAGGATAATCCCTACATTGAATGCATATTCTGACTTGATAAAGATAGGTATTGATTTTGATCCAGATGATTCAACATCGATTCCACTCATTTTTTCTCATTTCGAAACGAGGCTCTGATACCAAGTTGAAACACGAAATATTTGAGAGGAAAAGAAGCTTATATTTCTGGACCATCTTTCTCGTAGAGACAAAAGTTAAAATATATATAGAATAAAGAAATCTATACTAATCTATACTAATTAATCCTAATAAATGACTAGATCTTGTTGCCTCTAAATAAGGAATCAAAACTATACAACTATAGAAACCGACAATAAAGGAAAATGAAAATTACAGAAAAAATATTTCAACATAATTCAATTAATAGAGGATTATAAATGGATCAATTTTTTATTTTTAATGGAGATTGGGAATAGATTTACTTTCTCTAGGGCCTATTTTACTGACAGGATTTATCACCACTTTAGCGACTTTAGCGGCTTGGCCAGTTACTTGGGATTCCCTATTATTCTCTTTTTTTATGTTAGCAATGTATAGTGGTCAAATAGGATTATTTTTTTCTCAAGATCTTTTACTTTTTTTTTCATCATGTGGGAGTTATAATTAATTCCCTTTTATCTACTTCTATCCATGTGGGGAGGAAAGAAGCGTCTGTATTCAGCTACAAAGTTTATTTTGTATACTGTCGAAAGCTCCATTTTTTTTATTACTAGGAGCTTTAGGTATCACATTATATGGTTCTAATGAACCAACATTCCATTTTGCAATATTAGCCAATCAATCATATCCTGTAACTTTAGAAATACTATTGTATATTGGATTTCTTATTGCTTTTGCTATCAAATCACCGATTATGTCTTTACATACATGATTACCATATACAAGTAGGGAAGCACATAACAGTACTTGTATGCTTTTAACCAGAATCTTATTAAAAATAGGAGCCTATGGATTGATTCAAATCAATATAGAATTATTGTCCCACGCTTATTCATTATTTTCTCCCTGGTTAATAATAGTAGACACAATGCAAATAATCTATGTAACTTTAACATCCTCTGGGCAATGCAATTAAAAAAAAAAGAATAGATTACTCTTCTATATCTCATATGGGTTTTATAATTATAGGAATTTTCTCTATAACTGATATAGGACCTAATAATGCCATTTTGCAAACAATATCACATGGATTTATTAGGGCCGCATTGTTTTTCTCAGCAAGAACGAGTTTTGATAGAATACGTCTTACTTATCTTGATGAAAATGGTGGAATGGCTACCCCAATGCCAAAAATATTCATCATGTTCAGTATCTTATCATTAGCCTCCCTTGCATTGCTGGGCATGGGCAGTTTTTTGCTGAATGATAGTTTTTTTTAGAATAATTATTAACAAAAAATTTCTTTTAACACCAAAAATACTAATTTCTTTTATAACATCAATTGGAATGATATTAACTCTAACTTATTTCTTATCTATGCTACGCAAGATGTTCTCTGGATACAATCTGTTTGATGCCTCCAATTCTTATTATTTTGATTCGGGGCCTCGGGAGTTATTTATTTCGATTATTATCCTTCTTCCTGCAATAGTGATTGGTATTTATCCAGATTTCATGCTCTCATTAGCCGTTGACAAGGTCGAAGCTATTCTATTTAATTATTTTTATAAGTAATTTTTTGAATTTTATAGGTAATTATAAAACAAAAATAATCCTATATTTAAAAATTGTAAAATGTAAATTGTTATACAATAAAAAAAACTTCCTTTTTTTTCAAATTTAAGTTAAAAAAGAAAAAAAAAATTAAACAAAATATGTTTGGCAAAACATTGAGAACCTTATTCAAAAGGTTCTCAATGTTTTGCTAAAATTTTGTTATATATGTCAAATGTCAAAGCTTGTTATATATATGTGTTATGTTGTCCTATGCTTCTATTCATCAAACTCTTGCTTCAATTAAATTATATATCAATGTAAATGAACCATAAGTATGTAACCTTATTCCCAATAAATTAACTCCGAAATAGCATATCCAAATTATAAGAAAGCCGATAGAGGTGAGAATTGCATAATTGAAATTGTTCCAATTTTTATTTGTTTTTGTTTGAGTATGATAATAAATCACGAATATGATCCAAGTAATAAATGCCTAAGTTTCTTTTGGGTCCCAATTCCAATATGATCCCCAGGCTTCATTAGCCCAGACTGCTCCCAAAAGAAGACCTACATTTAAAAAGATAAACCCTATACTAAGAATACGATAACCCCACTGGTCTAATTGTTGAATCAATTGAAACTTATAATAATTCCTAGAATAAAAAAAAGTATTGCTTAAAACAGTACTTCTTTCCATCATATTAGATCTCACCAAAGGAAAATGAATAATTTCTTAATATCAACATACTTACATGCATCATTAACCACTGGGATTGAAGAGCAGGTACTAGGATTTCGAATTGATGTATATTAGTTAAAACACTTGAAGTCGCAAAGCATTGGGTAAAAAAATTACTCGATAGAATTAATATGCTTAATTTTTTAAAAACTTTTAAAAATATGAAATTATATGAATAATGAAGAAACCCTATGAAAGAAAGATGAATGATTCATATAGATTACTTAATGGTAAATGCCCTAAATAAATCCAAAGAGTAACTAATAATCCTGTTATACAGAAAAAAGTAGTTATCATACCCTTTTCTGATGAATTCATCGAATAATATTGTTATCAAATGAATTGTAATTACAACTGAAATGACTAAAAAGATATATGATTTAATATATGTTCTAAAGTAAAAAATATCATAAAAATTTTGAACTTAAAAAAGAAATGAAAAAGAGGGGGGCCTCAATTCTATGGAATTGAAATCCATAATTGAATTTATTATAGGACATTATAGGACTTATTGTGTCCTTTTGAAAATTACAAGACGTTTATGCCACCACTCAGACTCGAACTGAGATGCTCTAACACTGCTTCGTAAGAGCAGTGTGTCTATCGATTTCATCATAGCCACTTGCTCAAAATTATAATAAGCTATTTTTATTCAATCGTCTAACTTGAAGGAGCCAATTCATAAATTCAATGGAGTGTTTTTTAGTAAATATACAAATTATTAAGAAATGTACAAATTAATAAAAAAATTTCCTTTCCTTCAATTTGAATAAGGATTTGAATGTTTCCTACATAAACCCTTAAGATAACAATCCTTATTATAATTTAATTTGGCAATTTGATTTCATTTTATAATGATAATAATGTTTTTGTAGTTTGAACTCTTCTATAAAGAAACTCCTATAAATATATAAATTATAAATAAAAATTCTCTGAATTCTCATTTCAATGCTATAAGGGATTTATAGAAAGATTTTATTGTATTAATCATTATGATTTGGCAACCAAATTAGGTATTGATTGCCACATACCATCTAACAAAAAATTTTTTCTAGTTTTGTTCGGTCTTTTTTTTTAAATTGTTTAATTTAATATCGACCTTGATTCATTGTCTATCACAAGCATATGATCTAAAAATTATGCAATAGATCATTCAAAATTGATCTAGTTTTGATCTAGCTAAATATGAAAGGCACGTTTATAAATTTAATTAGATTAAAAAGAATGAAGGATCTATTTTATAATATCGATAGCGATTTCAAAAACTATTATTAAGAATGTTTTAAAAGAAAGTTACAAAATAAGGTTTAAACTTAATCAATTTTTTTAAGAACCTATTTGTTTTGCCTAAAGATCTTATATATGCTCTCTTATATTCAAATAGTTATATTCAAATATATTAAAATATTATAATAGTATAAATAAAAAAGATAAAAAAAGAAACTACTTATCAATATGTTTTAGTGGAATTTATATTTAGTTTATTATAATTGGAATGGATTATTGGAATTGTGGGAATCGTGCCAAGCGGGTCGATGGGGATTTTTAGTTTCCCCATCTTGTAAATGTTAAAATGTCCAAAAATGAAGGGTGTAATCTTGTGTCTTCTCTATCTTCTCTTATCTTCTTTTTCTTTTTTTGAAACATTTTTTTTGCAAACAAAAAACGTATTATATTTTTTTTATTTAGTAAACTAAAATTCTTCTTCTACATTATATATATGATATCATAAAAATGAAAGGAGGTCAATTTAATAAATTTAATATTGATTACTTCAAAACAGTAAACTAACATTAAACAATTAAAGAATAATTTTTTAAATATATTTTCTATTTTTTGGGATTCCACCTTTCGCCTATTGTTGGTCCAAAGATGAA
>JAOXYD010093025.1:0-11959 GCA_028565735.1 Pinacopodium congolense | reverse complement strand
TGTGTATCAGGTTTTTTTAAGAAGAAAGTGTTTTTTCTTAGGTCGAGGTAGTAGTCTAGCCTACCAATTCTATCCGCTATTATACTTTGAAGTTACAGTCCCACGCTCAAGCTAGAGGTGAATGGCATAACACCATCTTTAGGCCTCTTCAGGTAGTTGAGCATATGCTTTGATGATTTAGATATTCCAGCACCTGTACCTAAGCTAGCCGCTAAGGAGGGTATTGGAGAGACTTCCTTTGAGGCCAGTCCAAGTGTTCATAGACCACCACCTACAAATCCTACTCCTATTTATGTTCCTCCTTTTGAGCTACCCTCTGGTGATTGGATGACTATTTTATTAAGGATTGGGAGTCATATAGCAACTGGCTTCTCTGAGCTATGTTCTTAGGTAGGTTAGATGAAGCAGTGGATTGACCAGATTTATTAGCATCTAGAGGTAATATAGGATCATTAGAGATCCTAGGATTAATGTCCTATTTTTTTTTTGTGGATTTTTTTTTTTGTTCTTGGACTAGTGCTTTTGTTCTTTGCTTTCAGTATGTTTCTTTTAAGTTGTATTTTTCAATTGTATTTTGGTTACTTATCATGTATTTTAGGTTCTTTATATTTATTTTGACTACATTATGTACTTTGATGAGATATTTATACGCATGGAATATGCATATTTTTTTAATGTATCTCATGCTTTCATTTTCTGTTTATCATTTTCAGATTGTTCCAATCAATGATAAAATTTCAACGTGTACTTGAATGGGTTGTCAATCACTATTATCGTTATTATCTGGGTTCCTTTTATTCCCTTCTCTCCTATATTGTGTTTTTTATTGTTTTGATTAACATTGAGGAAAATGTTCAATTTAAGTATAGGGAAGGGATATGTTATCCTCAAACTTATGTTTGTTTGTTTGCAAATTCATCATTTTACCATCTTTTTTAAGACAATCTATAACTTGTGGAATTTTTTCTTATCTTTATTTATGTCGTTGACATATTTCCTTTTGATTTTTATTATTTTGATGATTTATGTTTTGTTTTGAATTAACCATGTTAATTAACAAATGAATTTTGATTGCTTTATGTTTTGGATGATGGATATCTGACGAGCATTATGATTTTCTATGTATAAAATTCATAGTCCAAGGTGATTTGAAACTTCTTTTAAACATTTTCATATCTTGTTTAACTTAAAATAAAAAAATGAAAAAATAAATGTTCTAAAAAGTAAAAAGTAAGCAAGTTTCATTTAATCTGTTGGCTTTAAACTACTTGGTTGGAGTTTAAGAGTTGTAATACTAGCCAGTTGATGTGAAGTGACTCAATTGAGTAACTGGGGATGTTAATTGGTTGGAGTTAAAGAGTTTATGTGATGGTGTTTGATGAATTGGTCATTTTCCTTATGACTATGTGCTTTTTGAAATCGATGATGGATTGATTTTCTTGAAAACTAACAAATAGTTATGTTTAAGGGAATTGATAGGGGGTTCGCTTCATAGTAATTTCTATGATATTTTAACGTAAATAGACCTCTATTTTACTTATTAACTGTTTAATTTATATTCTGAACTGTTTAATTTATAGACTAATCTCCAATTGAAGTGAATCAAGAAAAATATCAACTTTGGAGAAAAACAAGAGTAAACATTGCGCTTAAATCAACCCACATTTAAGTCCGTAGAACCCATGCTTAAGTTAGTTCTAGGAGCTAGATGTGGGTAGTTAAACGGCATGGTTTGACTACTTTTAAAATTTCTTTTAAGTATCCATCCAGACATTTCAAGCTATATCTATCCCTCAATTGACTACAACTTGCATCCAACTTGTAGTAGATATGTATAAGAAACCAAAGAACCCATTTTTAAACAATTAGAACATAGTTTTAGTTGTAAAAATCAAATATTAATCTATTATTTTCTTCGTTTTCCTCTAAGTTAGACTTTTGCTTATGTTTTCTTTTATAGGTTTATATTTATGATTTTCAAGTTGTTTTTAATGATTACAAGAGTTTTAAAATGTGATTGAAGGTTGTACAATAATTTGGAGCATCATTTGGTTCAATATAAACCTTTTAATCACTTGTTTGATACTCTTTCTTTACATATATTTAAGAACTTATGGTTTAACTTTGATTCCTTTTGTTCCTTATTATACATGATGTTTCAATCTAGATTTGATCTAAAGACAGACTATTAAAAATGTTGATTGAGTTCCTTATGCATTTTGGATTATCATCTTTGTTGAACCAAGGTAGCTTCCATCTTATTTCGATGATGACAAATAATTTTAGTACTAATGCTATAATTAAGTGTATTGAAAGATAGGTATATGGAAGAAGTTAGAGCATATTTGGTTAATGAGTCTCAGAGCTTAGTTGGAATTTATGACCATACAAGAAGACTCTAATCATTGAAGAGGTGAAATAAGTTTTATAGCTTTATTGATATAAATTTTATTATAAGTTTTACTTTGCTCGTTTTTTGGTTTTTCAAGAGGCTCATTCATGCTTACTTGGATACATAATTTTAAAAATGCATAAAGGTATATAGTTAAGAGGACTTATTTGTATAATGTTTGTATGTGTAAATACCATCTTGATGAATGAATTGATTAGTTAAGGCTGCATGAACTAATAAGATTAAACAATTTTCATGAATTGAAAAAAAGGAAAAGAAAGTTTAAAAAGTGGTTTAGTTTGTTGAGTTGGTTTACCACGTGTTGGGCTTGTGTTGTTTAGACTGAAGTGCTTGCAACTTGTATAGGTCTGTCAACTGAATTGCAAGATAGGTTGACCAAATGCTAGTGTAGTTGACTGAATGCAGTTTACCGGTTGATCGATCGTTTTGAATGCAAAGTGTGAAAAAAGGAACGGTCATATTTTGCAATGGTACCATGTTTAGTGATTATTAATGTTAATATATCTTTTGTAAAACGGTAAGGGATGAGTTTATTTGTATAAATAGGTGTGTTTCAGAGTTGCAAAATATGAGATTATTTTTTTCCTAAGTTTTCTTATAATTATTTCGAGCATCTCAAGTACGTTTATGAGATTTTTATGGAATGTGTTGAGGCTTTATGAGTTCATTTCATTTATTGTTTAGATGAGCCACTTGAATACATCAAAGTGAATTTGAATAAGACACTTTTGAGTTCTATTTTTGGTCAGATTATAAGGTTATTCTTTGAAAAGGATCGAAAGAAGGTTTTACTTGTGCCATAAGACACTTTTGAGTACTGCTTGAATAAAATCATCTCAGTAGGTTTTGATGAGAACTATACATAGGGGCAAAGTGGACCGCTTTAAACTAGTATAAATTGGTGGTGTATTTCTTCTCAACATCCCTTTAATTTTACACCTTACTTTGCTTTATCTATTTAATTTTCATAGGATTGTCTAGTTATTGCTTGCGGTGAATCGTTACATCCTAAAGAAATTTTTTAACCTAATGCACTCCCTCTTAAGTGCCATGTAGGCCTAAAAGTTAGTATCAGAGCATAGGTCTCATATAAGAGTTAATCCATAAAATTAGTTAGTAAAGATCAGATGGAAAATATAATGAATAGCTTTTCCCCCTCATCTAGCTAAGAAGCACATAATACCTATGGGGCACCCTATTTTTATCAAAACAACTGTTGTATTAGAAGAATAGGATGAGATGTTATTTAATGAGTGAGAATGTAGACTTATTAGTTGTCATGTCAATAAAATACCTCGATTCCCACCAAACATGTAGGAAATGAACGAGTACTTAAGAAATAAAATGAGTGGGACAATGAAAAAAAAAGTTAGTTTCCTTAAGTTGCAAAGCTATGCATAATTTGTATTGTTCTTTGAGTATGGAAGAATTCAATAGGAATTTTATGTGTGAAACTGCATATGACATTTGGCATACTTTAGAAATCACTCATGAAGGTACAAATCAAGTGAAAGAAACTAAGATTCGCATGCTCACTCATTAAAATAAACTTTTTCATATGTTATATGATGAAAATAGTGGAACTGTATAAGCTCCATTCAATAAGATTATAATTTCTCTAAAAGGTCTAGGAAAGACCTATTTTAGTGTTGAGCTTGTTAGAAATATTGTTACGTCTCTACCAAAGTCATGGCTAGAAAAAGTTATGGCAATTCAAGAAGTGAAGGATTTCAACACCCATCCTTTCGATGAACATATTGGGTATCTATTAACAAGTGAAATGAGATGAAGGATACCAAAGAAGAATAAGATGTTCCCAAAACAAAGAATGTAGCCTTCAAAGAATCTAAAAAAGAGGAAATGACAAAAAAGAATCATCACTTAAAAGTGAAAACAAAAAACTTGCTCTTATTGCAAGGAGATTAAAGAAGTTCATAAAGAATGCATCAATTCCTATAATAGGTACATCTTTCTCTAAAAATAAATTAGCCAACAAAACGCACTTTGAATGACGCAAAAAAAAGTCATTTGCAATCGCAATGACCACACCTCCAAGAAGAAGAAGAAAAAGAAGTGATAAAAGAAAAGATAGGATGGAAGAAAGAATGGAGGCACTCAAGGAAGAAGAAAGTGTTGAAATCTACACAGTCAAAATCAAGTGATTCAGAAGGAGAAGAAGTGGACAAGATAAGAAAACTTTAGGAGAATTAAATGAAAGTAAATTAGAAAATGAAAATCTTATAAAATACTTAGATTTAGTCAACAAAGATAATGATGAACTAGTAAACAAAATAGAACCTTAAAGAAAGAGGTAGAAACTCTCAAGGAATCTT
The DNA here is from genome assembly GCA_028565735.1 of Pinacopodium congolense. Lineage (NCBI taxonomy): Eukaryota > Viridiplantae > Streptophyta > Magnoliopsida > Malpighiales > Erythroxylaceae > Pinacopodium > Pinacopodium congolense. Next base: position 7,213 of record JAOXYD010093025.1, on the reverse strand, counting down.
CGGCTAAATTCACTAAGGGAAAAAAAAAATAGAAACATTACTAAGTTTCAAAAAAGTTGCAAATGAGAAACGTGACATAGGATATAGTAATGGAACTACTTCTAGCAAAATTGTCTTTGTTAAGGAAAAAAAATTTAGAAGATCAAAGATCCCCTAGGAAAGTTTTAATTGCATATAGTAAACCACATCATGCATTTGTATATGCTTTAAGACCTAAAAAATATTCTCAAAGTCAAGTAAACAATAGAAATCATTTTTTAAACCTAAACAAAATTTTTCAAGAGATCATAAGGATTTTAGACTATGGAATATTTTCTAAAAGTACATAGAACATATAGTCCGTTAATCTACTCGTATTGTGAACGTTATAGCCATGTTTTATATTTTTTATGATCATTTAAATGATTTATCATATGGGTATGAAAGTCTTAATGTTTAATAAAAAAAAAAGGTTCCAAAAGTTTATTAAATTTTCCTTACATGTGAAAATCTTATCTTTCACAAGAGCTAAACTTGTTTTCTGGAACAATGCAGCTTTATTCATTAATCATTTTAGTTCAATCGACTGAACTAGCACACCGATTGATCTAACAGACGTCAGTCAATCAACAAGCGTAGTTCGATTGACTAATACTGTATTAAAGTTGTTTTTTAATTTTATACGACCGATATCTTCGTCCTTCATTTGTCTCCCTATTACCATAGCTCTTATCAATCTTTAAAAACCCTTTGCTTTCTTGTATTTTTTCTACTCCTATTTCCTCCTAAGACTGTGATAGATTTGAGGTTGTTACTACTAAAACAATGAATCAAGTAAACCATTAACATACAAGGACCAAAGTGAGATGGGCAACCAAATCTATACAATTTCTTATTTTGTAAGATGTAAAGAGAAGAGATAAATGGTATGTTGATAGTGGAAGCTCATGAAACACGATCGGTGATCCTTCATAATTCATCTATTTCAAAACAAAGGATGGAGGATTCGTCACATTCAGTGATAATGCCAAGGGTAAGGTAGTTGGTATTGGAAAAGTTGGTAATAATAACTTCCCATCAATTGATAATGTCTCTCTTGTTAAAAGATTGAAGCTTAATGTGTTAATCGCCAATCAAATTTGTTATAAAAACCTATAAAGTTTACTTTATAGGAGAAGAATCCATTGTTTGAAGTATTAGTTATGGAAGTATTGTGTGCTCTTAGGAAAAGAGAAGGAAAAATATACATTATTGATTTATACGATTTAAGAAACCTTGAAAATAAGTGTTCGATTTCTTTAAATGAGAGTTCTTGGACTTGGCATAGATGACTTGGATACACAAGCATATATCTCTTACCGAAACTAAATGAAAAAAAAAATTGTAAGAGGATTTCTAATCATGAACTACAAAAACGATAAAGTTTATGGACCATGCCAAATGGGAAAGAAAGTAAGAAGGTATTTTCCAAGAAAAAAATAGGTGACTTCCTCTTGACCTTTAGAACTCCCCCATGGATTTAATTTGTCCTACTAGAATAGCTAGCTTAGGTGGTAAGAAATATTCATTTGATATAATTAATGAATAGTATATTTACATAGGTGTTGTTTTTTAGCACAAAAGATGAGTGTTTTAAATCATTTGTCTACTTTGCAAAGAAAATCCAAAATGAAAAAGGCATGTCTATTGCATCGATTAAAAGTGATCATGATAGAGAATTTGAAAATGATATGTTTGATTTTTTCGTGATGATCATGGCATTTCGCATGGCTTTTCTACACTTAGGACACCATAAACAAAATTGTGATGTAGAAAGAAAGAATAGGATTTTGTAAGAAATGGCTCAAACTATAATTAATTAGTATTATTTACTTAAATATTTTTTGGCCAAAGATATTACATGTGCATCTCATGTCATTAATAGAGTAAATATAAGAAAAAAAAAAGGATAAAACGCCTTATTAAATTTTGAATGGTATTGAACCTAAAATTAGACATTTCAAGTTAATTTGGTTGAAACTATTATATCTTAAATATTAAAGATAACTTGGGTAAGTTTGATTAAAAAAAAAAAAGAAGGCATCTTCTTAGGATATTCACTGTATAGTAAAGGATATATAGTTTTCAGCAAAATCACTCCTGTTGTAAAAGAATTTATGCACTTTGTATTTGATGACCTTCAAAAGATATATAGTGTTTAATTATCCAAGAACTTAGAGAATATATCACTTAAAGATGAAGGACATACATCTCAATAGCAAATCGCTAAACTAAGTAAAGAAAGGAAGAATGAAGAGCTACTAAAGGATTGGAGATACAAGAAGGATAATCCTTCCAATCAAATAATAGGTGATATCTACTAAGGGGTAACTATTCGCTCTCATTTTTATTTTATCACTTCTTGAATTTACTTCCAAAATTAAACATAGGAATATTGAAGAGGCCTTAGATGATGAAAATGGGATTTCAGCAATGAATGAATAATAAATGGGTATTTGAGAAAAAATTGGATAAAAAGGAAATATTATTAGAAACAAGGAATGATTAGTGTCTAAGGGGTATAACCAAGAAGAAGGAATAGATTATGATGAAACTTTTTCCCTTGTAGCTAGATTATAAGCTATTAGTCTACTTCTTGCATTTGCATCACATATAGGTTTTAAATTGATTCATGTGGGTGCTAAAAGTGCATTTTTAAATGGTTTTATATAAGAAGAAGTTTATGTTGAGAAACCCCCTAATTTTGAAAGACACGATGCACCTGAATATATTTTTAAATTATCTAAAACATTACATGGTTTAAAACAAAAACATAGAGCATGATATGATGGACTAAATTAATTTTTTTAAAAATTTGAAAAGGGAAATTTGATACTACATTTTTTATTAAGAAAGAAAAAAAGGATTTATTAAAATTTTCTAATTTATGTTGATGAAATCATTTTTAGTGCTACTAATGAGCTATTATGTCAAGAGTTTGCTAAGTGTATGAGTAGGAATTTTAGGATAAGCATTATGGAAGAGTTGAGCTTCTTTCTTAAACTCCAAATCAAGTAAATGCAGGATGCTATCTTCATCAATCAAGCCAAGTACACAAAGGAATTACTTAAACAATTTTTCATGGATTAAAAAACATCATTGGGCACTCTAATGAGCATGACTACAAAATTAAACAAAGATAAGGAAAGTAAATAAGTGGATGTAAATCAATATCGAGGTATGATTTGTAATTCATTAGATTTAAATGCCAGTAGACTTTATATTATGTTTAGTGTTATTTTATGCCCTTGATTTCAATCATTACCTACAGAATTTCATGTATTAGCTGTTAAATAAATTTTGTGATATTTGAGTGGTACATTGTGCTTATGTCTTTCGTATCTTAGGGATACATGCCTAGATTTTTTTGGTTATTTCGATACTAATTATGCGGGAAGTTTGTTAGAAAAAAAAAGTACATCTATATCATATTATTTCTTATATGATGCATTAGTTTCTAGGTTTCGTAGAAAGTAAAATTCTATTGCATTATCAACATAAAAAACCGAATATATAGCCATTAGAAGTTGTTGCACTCCAGTTTTGGGGCTTAGACAATAACTTAGAGATTACGACTTAGACCTTAATAAAATTACAATAAGATGTGATAGTACTAGCACAATTTTTTTAAACAAAGAACCCTAATCAACGTTTTAGGACCAAGAACATAGAAATTCATTATCATAGAATATCAAAATGGTGATATTAAACATGAGTTTGTTGATATCTTGCATCAGTTAGCAGATATTTTTACTAAACCTTTATGTGAAGATCGTTTTTCACGATTAGAAAATAAATTGGAATGAAAGATGGTCATTCTTTGTGATGTGCGTCTTTTCAAGTTTTATTTATTTTCTCCAAATGGTTATGCCATTTGTGTTTATTCCAAGAAAGGAGTCTAAGCTTGTGACATTATGTTTATTTATGTTCATTATGTTTTCATTCCAATTTTTTTTTACTTCGTGATTGAATTGAGGGGAAGTTGGAATTAAAATCAATAATTGTTGTGAACCTTGAATTTTATTTTGATTTAATGGGAGTTTAAAAGCAGAATCATGAAGTATTTTACTAATGAGCATACTATTTATAATATCACATGGTTTTGTTATCACAAAAAATAAGAAGATTATTGAACTAAGAGGGGTTTCATCTTATTTTGATGATGGAAAAACTATTTTAGTACTAATGCTATGTTTAAATTTATTGAAAGATAGGTGTTTGGAAGAAGTTGGAGTGTTTTCAATTAAGGAGTCCCGAAGTTTAATTAGAGTTTACGAAGACCATATATGAAGACTCTAATCATTGAAAAGGCGAAATAATTTGTATAATTTTGTTGATATAATTTTTTGTGTAAATTTTATTTAGCTTAGTTTTTGTTATTCAAGAGGCTTGCGTATTCCTACTTGCATCATAATTTATAAAAATATATTTAGGTACATAATCAAGAGGACTTATGTGTTTAATGTGTGTATGTGTGAATACCCTCTTGATGAGTTAATTGATTAGTTAAGGTTGCTTGAACTAATAAGATTAAAAAGTTTTCATGAATTAAAAAATAAGCAAAGAAAATTTAAAAAGTAGTTTGGTTTGTTAGGTTGGTTTATTACGTATTAAGTTTGTATTATTTAGATTGAAGTGTTCCCAATGTATATAAGTTGGTAGGTTGAATTGAAATGATAGGTTAGCTAAATGCGAGTGTTGTCTACTGAATGTAGTTTTTCGGTTAACTAATAATTGTGAAAGCAAAGCGTAAATTAAGGAATGGTCATAAATTGCAATGATAACATATTTAAGGGTTATTAATGTTAGTATATTTGTTGTACAATGGTAATAGACGAGTTTATTAGTATAAATAGGTGTCTTTAGGAGTTGTAAAATATGAAATTACTATTTTATAAGCATTCTTACAATTATTTCGATAATCTCAAGTGCGTTTGTTTCATTGTTATCTAGTGTGTTAAGGCTTTGTGAGTTCATTTGATTCGTTATTTATGTTAGCTTATTGAACACATCAAAGTGCCTTGAATAAGAAACTTTAGAGTGTTGTTTTTTGTGAGAAAGTGAGGTAATTCTTTAGCCTTAGAAAAAGAATCAGGGAAGATTATTCTTGAGCCATAAAAAGGATTTTGTACTTTGTAATTCTTAACAACTTGAATAAAATTATTTAAACAAGTTTTGCTAGAAATTATATGTAGAGGCAAGTGGATTATTCTAAACTAGTATAAATTAGTAGTGTATTTCTTCTCTGCACTCTTTTGATTTTACACCTTACCTTGCTCCATCTATTGAATTTTAATAGAATTTTCTAGTTACCACATCTGATTAATTGTTGCATCTTACAAAAATTTTATCACCGAATTTTCCCCCACCCTCTTAGGTGCTATGTAAGCCTAACAATTAGTATCGCAGTGCAAATCTCACATGAGATTTAATTCTAACAAATTATTAACTAAAGATCATACAGCTCCCATGATGAGTAGTTTTGCCCCATCATCTAGCTTAAAAGGTCATAATCCATATAGGGATCCCTATTTTGATGTAAACAACTAGTTTTATTGGAAGAATAGCATGAGATGTAATTTGATGGGTGAAAATATAGACTTATAAGTTGTCATGTAGCAAAAAACTCCCTTGCCCACCAAACTTGTTGGAATTAGATGAGTACTTAAAAATGGGAATGAGTGAGACAATGAAGAAAAGAAATTAGTCTTTTTAAATTACAAAGCTATGCATATTTGTATTGTGCCTTGAATATGGAAGAATTTAATATGATTTCTATGTGCGAAACTATATATGATATTTTGTATGTTTTAGAAATCGATTATGAATGAATCAAGTGAATGAAATTACGTGCTCACTCTCCAATATGAACTCTTTTGTATATTAGATGACAAAAATATTTACACTATATATGTTCGCTTCAATAATATTATAATTGCTCTAAAGAGTCTAGGCAAGACCAATTTTAGCATTAAGGTTGTTATGAAAATCCTTATGTCTATACCAAAGTCAGACGAAGAAAAAGTGATAGCAATTTAAGAAGCAAAGGATCTCAATGCCTTTCTTCTTAATTAACTTATCAAATCTCTCGTAACTTATGAAGTGAGAATGAAGGATACACAAGAAGAATAAGATGTGCCCAAAGGAAAGAATGTAACCTTTAAAACATCTAGAAAAGAGGAAAGAGACAATGAAGAATCATCATTTGAAAATGAAAATGAAGAACTTGCTCTTATTACAAGAAGATTAAAGAAGTTCGTAAGGAACATATGAAATCATTAAAAAGGTACGTCTTTCTCTAAAAACAAATTAGGCAACATAATGTGCTTTAAATGTAATGAAACAGGCTATTTTAGATTACAATTCCCCACCTCCAAGACAAAGAAGAAAAAGAAGAGAAGAAAGAAAACAAATGACGGAAAAAGAAGGGAGGTACTTAGGAAAGAAGAAAGCATTAGAAGTCGCATTATTTGAATCAAGTGATTTTGAAGTAGAAGAAGGGGCCAACATGTGTTTCATGGCACACAATAAGGTATGTACCTTTCAATCCAATATTAGTGAAAATGAATGTGAAGGTGAAAACTCCTTGATAGAGGTCAAATTGACCTGATTTTTATAGTTAATTTGTTGAATTACGACCCCTAAATCAGTGTTTAATTGTTTAATTAATGCCCTATAATGTTTGATTTGCAGATTGGAGCTTAACGATCAAGATTGGAGCAAAAACATTAAGAAATACTCTTGTTGCTGACCATAAACGGCCCCCTGGTGAGGGTGCCATTGTTGAAGAATAAGGGGCCGTTGTCACTGTCCAGAAGTTGGCTTACAACGGTACCCTGTGAGGATGTCGTTGTAAGCATAGAGGGTGTCGTCGTACTCCAGGTCAGCAATGTCAGCCCCACATCCTCCAGATTTCAAACATGGCGTGACCTCCATTATGGGCCTTGTCTCCTGGGATGTGAGATGGTCTCCCAGAGCTTGCATAGAGCCAAAAAAACACAGATAACACGAAGACAATCAATAGACTTCAGATCAAATTAGTGAGAGAAGCTCTACCTTCTCTCTTCTTTTTCTTCTTAGATAGATTAGGCTTCAAACACTTGTAATTCGAGTTTTAAAGTGTATTTTTGAGTTCTGTAAGTTGGAGACTGAAGCTAAGACATACCTCTGAGTTTCTAAACCATCATAGGGGGTT
>JAOXYD010093014.1:0-11959 GCA_028565735.1 Pinacopodium congolense | reverse complement strand
TTATAATATTTTTAATAATAATATAATATAATATAACAATATAATAGTGTATTAAAAAGGATATAGAAAAGACTAATATAAAAGAAGTCTAGTAAGGATAGTTTTGAAAGACAAAATGTGCATTTTAAGTTTGTGAAATTCATTTGAAAATCCCAACTATTTTGATGAAATTTGGATTAGTTATATTAAATTCCATGGAATCTAAATCCCACAATTAAAATGAACCATTTTTCGTATTCCAAATATAAAAATTTGGAATTGCGAGTGAATTCTACAAAATTTTGTGAAATTCATTTGTTCAAATAGATTCTTAATATCTATTTGATATAATTTAAAACCTATGTAAGATGCCAATATAAGTAAGAGTCTAATTGCTTCTAATCTAGTTACAGGGGTACAAGTCTCATCATAATCCATTCCCTCTTCTTGATTATATTCTTTTACTTTAGTCATCTAAGTTATTTTTAAATACCCATTTTGTACTTACTATTGGATGATCCTTTGGCCTAGGTACTATATTATACACTTTATTTCTTTCAAATTGATTCAATTTCTCATTCATAACTAAAATTTAACTCTCATAACTTAATACTTCTTCTATACTCCTAGGTTTAACATAGGAAATGAATGAAAAATGAGATAATTTAAGACAAGAACGAGTAGTTATCTCTTGTTGACTATCACCCATAATTTGGTTGAAGGGATGGTCCTTCTTGTATCTCCTCTTTGTAACTTGTCCTTCTTCCTTTCATCTCTTAGTTCAACAATTTGCTCTTGCTAAGTTTGTCTTCCATCCTTTTCTTTAAGTGATAGTTTTTCTAAGTGCTTGGACAAACCTACATCATCATCTTTAAAACTTTTCTTACTTTTAAGTGGGTTAGTCTCATAAAAAACAATAGTTACATATTCTCCTATAATATTAGTTCTTTTATTAAACACTCTACATTCCTTACTAGTCAAAGAATAGCTTAAGAATATGCCTTCATCTATTTTAGAATCAAATTTACCTAAATTATCCTTAGGGTTTAAAATATAACACTTGTAATAAAAGATTCTAAAATGACTAATTTTTTATTTCTTATCTCTCCAAATTTCATAAGGAGTTTTATCTATTTTATTTAAGTCTTTTTCATTTTGAATTTTTTCACAGAGATCATAAAATGGTTTAAAACATTCATCCTTAGAACTTAATAATAACACCCATGTAAATCTATTAAAATCATCAACGATAACAAAGCATATGTTTTACTAGTTAAACTAGCTACTCTAGTGGGGGCAAACAAATCTATATGTAAAATTTTAAGGGATCCAGAAGTTGTTATTAATTTCTTGTTTGGAAGTAAATTTCTTACTTGTTTTCCTATTTAGCATGCTCCACATATTTTGTCTTTTTCATATCTTATGCTTGAAATTGAGTTTTCATAATAAGTTCGTGCTAACATGTCCAAGCCTTCTATGGCAAATCCATATTTTTTTCATTTAAATAAACTAAACACTTATTTTCAAAATTAGAGTAATCTAGATAAATAAAATAAATATTACCTTCTCCTTTTCCTAGGAGAGCACTACTACCATCATATATATTTGAAACAACACTTTCATTACCTTTAAAACATGCTTTATAATGTTTATCACATAATTGACTAATGCTGAAAGGGTTATTTTTTGAACCATCAATAGGTAAAACATTATTAATTAAAGGACAATTATTCTTACTAAATTTTTCGATGTCAATTACCTTAGTCTTGGCATTATTTCCAAAGTTATGAATCCTTCATCCTTGTTGAAAGTGATAAATTGCAAAGGGTCACCAATCATATGTCATGAGCATCCACTATTTACATACCATTTGTTTTTCTTCTTAATGACCTACAAAACAAAAATCCATATAGATTTAGGTACTCACATCTTCTTAGGTCCTTGAATGTTAGTTTTATACCTATCTTTACCTTTTAGTGAAACATCTCTAATTCTATTATAATAAAAACATGATACATATCCATGATAATCACAATTTGTACAAAACAATGGAGTATAAGTCTTATGTACATTCCTATTTCTCAACCTAAATCTATTAAAAGAAATTTGTTGGAACTTTTTCCTAGGTTAAGAGAAATTTTTTTTATTATTAAAGCGTCATTGTGGAAAACTCCTAGGTTTTAATGTGTACATATATGCATAGTGCATAGGTTGCGATCTACTTGAAGATGTATTTTGGACAATCATAGGGGCACATTCATCTTCTAAGTTCTTTCCCTTCATAAAAATCATTTTGTTAGTAGATGGTCCATTTTCATTACTCTAGTCTAAACCATATTTATAATTTCTTACTTTTTGAAAACTTAGTATTGTATCTAATCTCGTATTTCCTTTGGTGAATTTTATGAGTGATTCTTCAAGGGATATAATTTCTTTATTTAAGACTATATTTTCATTTACCAATCTATCATTATCTTTGTTGGTTAAGTTTAAGCCTTCTCTAAGTCCTTTATTTTCTAATTAATACTTATTTAACAATTTCAAAGATTCATTATGTTTATCATGCAATTTTTTATTTTTCTTAGCTAAATCTTCCATATACTCTATCAATTCCTTACATGCATATTTAACTTCACATTCATTTTCACTATCATAAAAGTGGGAAGAACTTACCTTATTTTTTTCCATGAATCAGGCGTTTACAATTTCTTCTTTTTCGAAGTCATTTAATTAAGTCCATGCCACCTTTAACACTTTCTTTTTTGGTTCTTTCCTTTCTTTCTTTTCTTTCTTTTCATTTGCTTGAAGGTGTGGACAATATAACCTCAAGTGACCTTTTTCACCATGCTTAAAATATGTTATGTTAGAAAATTTAGTTTTGGACGAGGATTTACCTTCTTTTCTACGGATGGGAGCCTTCTTTCATATAAGTTTCCTTAGGCCTCTATGATAAGCATAAGTGTTTCTTATTTTGTGCTCCCATACAAGGTTTCTTCATTCTTGCTCTCCTCCTTACTTGTACCTTCAAATGCTATGTTCTTCATTTTGGGTGCATCTTCCTCTACTTGACCCTCCTTTAACACTATCTCATATGTTAACAAAGATTTAACAAGCTCATTAATAGAAACAACATTAAGATTTTTCACTTCTTACATTACGATCACCTTAGCTTCCCGCATCTTTAGTAGAGATATAAGAATCTTCCTAGCAAGTTCATCATTCAAATAGGTCTTATCTAGACCTTTAAGCCACTAATAATATTATTGAAACGAGTATATATAGTAGAGACATTTTCATCATGTAACATTTGAAAGAGTTTATATTGATGAGTGAGCATTCTAATTTTGGTTTCTTTTACTTGATTTGTAACTTCGTGTGTAATTTCTAATGTGTAACAAATATCGTATGTAGTTTCCTACATAAAAATTCTATTAAAATTTTCCATACTTAGTGCATATTATAGGATATGCATAACTTTACTATTTAGAAAGATTAATTTCTTTTCTTCATTATCCCACTCATTTTCTTTATTAGGCGCTAATTCATTTCCTACTAGTTTGGAAGGTATAAGGGTCTTTTATGAAATCATAAGCTATAAATATACACTTTCACCCATCAAGTAACATCACGTCCTAATATTCTAATATAAATAGTTATTTCCATTAAATTAAGGTGCTATATGTGTATTTTGACCTTCTATGCTAGTTGAGAAAGTAAAGTTGTTCATCATGTGTGCCATATAATCTTTTCTCACTAAATCACTAGATTTCTGATATTTGTGAGACTTATGCTCTAATATCAATTGTTAGTCTTAAACGGCATCTAAGAGGGAGAAGGGGCAATTAGGTTCTTAAAAATTTCTATAATGAATTTCTAAGTTCACCTAAAGTACGAAAAATAATTGCAAAAAATAGATAATAATTGTGAAAAATAGATAATCATGTATATGATTTAATAATTTTTTTTAATGTACACAATATCATGAAAAATTACTTGTATAATAGAAAATATAATAAATATAATTTTAGATCATGATAAATCAAATTAAATACATCTAAAGTTGTTTAAAAGTAAAGAGTTTAGGAATGAGTGACATAAACAATTTATTAAAGTTCTAAGCTATCCACTTACTCTTAAGTCTAGTCCTCTACACCATTATTGAGATTTTGTTACATTATAAAATTAACAAAATTACAATGTTAGAATATACAATAACCTTTTTCAAGGTTTAAGGTAAACCTTTCACTCCCTTTTTAAGGGTAAGAAATAACCTTGCTCTCAACAAAACAATCTCTCACAAAATACACTTCTAAACTAATCTCACCTAAGTACCCTTTATTGTATTAGAGGCTCATAAAAATTAAATGTATAAAAAAGCGTGTAACAAAAGCCACTCTAAAAAAACTCAAAGAACACTTTCAAAAAAACCTTCACAATGCCCATATCATTTGATTAATCACTTTGTAAACTCTTGGATGATGAAAATAAGTGTAAAACAACCTATTTATAGCTCTAGAATGTCAAATTGGTTGTTTGCTACCATTACACAATGTTATAATGTATTAAAAGTTTGTTATTGTTGAAAAAAATCTGTTGAGCATGATTTACGCTCTTAAATGGTGGTTTTTAGGACTTAAACAATGTCATTGATGAATCACCATCTATGTCCCTTGGGAACATATACTAAGCCATGAATTATAGAATCGTAATTTAATCTATACAGACTATCGTTTAAGTTTACTGGGAATGTATACTAAATTATGGGTTACAAAAGCACTATTTAACATATGTAGACTACCATTTAATCACTAGAAACTGGTAAAAACTTGTTTAAGACAATTTCGCCCTAATTAAATCCTATTCTAATGTTATAAATACTTAATAAACTCACACACATATCTAAAACACTCTCAAAGACATTATTAACTAATTAAGAAGATTATTAAAAACATTTAACACAAGATTCCTATTGATTATGCAACATATACACATATTTTAAAATGTAAATCTGTTTTGAATGAATAAGCCTCATCAAAATACGAAAAAGAGTTAAGTACGATTTATAGTAAAAATTCAAAGATAACCTATATAATTTCTATCTTGACTCTTCAAAAGCTTGAGTCTTGATCAATATACTTCATAAATTCCAATTTTGTTCCAAGACTCTTTAAACATCTTTTCTATCACTCCAACTTAACACTTGTCTTTCAATACTTCACACACAAACAAAACATTAGTCCATTTAGTGTTTTTTTATCATCAAAGAAGGTGAACCTCCATTGGTTCATTAAATGTTTTCTAAGAGCCACGAGGATTATTACCTCCAAGGTCCCATGACCATAAGATGCTTCTCAAGTAAGACGTTAATTTGTGTCAAGCCATACAGACGTCCACACTTCCAAAACAATGAAATAGAGAAATTGGTAGCTAGCCTACTTGTTATAGAAGTGACTCGTTCGAGCCAAAGTCTATAACCATCTCCGGTAATACTTGTTAAAAAGCATAATAGATGATGGAGATTATATGTCAACTACCATGCCTTAAAAAAATACTATCAAAGATATATTTCCATTTTACGAATTGATGAGCAACTGGATGAGCTTCATGGAGTATGATCTTTACCAAATTGGACTTAAGACTTGGATGCCATCAAATTATGATGAGTCCAGATGTTGTTGTCAAGAATGCATTTAGAACACATCATAGACATTACGAATTCCTTGTAATGCCATTTAGATTGACAAATGAACCCTCAACTTTTCAAACTTTGATAATTGAAGCACTTAAAGACTATTTACAAGAGATTGTATTAGTTTAATTTAATGAAATTTTAATTTATAACAAGTCTTGGGAGGAGCACTTAGAATATGTAAGAATTGTTTTTGAAGTTCTAAAAGCTAAAAATTTATTTGTGAAAAAGAAAATTGCAAATTTGGGTAAGAAAAGGTAAAGAACTTAGGGGCACCTTATTTCAAGAGAAGGTGTAGCAGTAGATGATGATAAACTTGCAGTCATGTTGAAATGACCCAAGCCACCTACCATAGAAAAACTTAGAGGATTCTTGGGTTTGTCTGGGTAATACTATAAATTCATCCAATATTATGACATTATTGGTCCCTTGGCATAAATGTTGAAGAAAGGTGTTTCACTTGGACCCTAAATGCAAAGTTGACATTTAAAAAACTCAAATAGGCTATGACATAAGCTCATACCTTAGCTCTTCTCAACTTTAAATTTCCGTTGATTGTTAAATGAGATGCTTGTGGAAACATCATAGGGGTTATGCTTATGTAAGAACATTGTCCCATTGCTCATTTTAGGAAACTCTTACAAGGAAAAAAAATATTTTTGTCTAATAATAAAAAGGAAATGTTAGCCTTGGTTCTTGTAATGAAGAAATGGAGGCAATGTTTTTTAGGATGAAAATTTATAGTGTAAACTGATTAAAAGAGTTTAAAGCACCTTTGGGAATAAAAATTTATAACCACAGTTCAAGAAAAATGGCTCACAAAGATAGTATGGTAGGACTTCATAATTAAATATAAGAAGGTAAAAGAAAATATTGTGATTATTGCTCTCTCAAGATAACATAAAGATGGTCTTTTCAAGTTCTATACCTAATTGGTCAGAACCATTAAAGAAGAAGTGAAGTATAAGTCTACCTTGCAGCATTTAGTCAATCTGTGCAATTAAGGAGAAGCCAGAGGTCTATGGGAGTTTAAAGGAAGGTATTCTTTACAGTAAAGGTTACATTTATTTATTATATGACTTATCATTGGTGCTTGCAATTGTAGAAGAATTTCATTCAAGCACCTGCAAAGGTTTTCATAAGACCTTGCAAAGAATCAAATCAATTTTTTATTAGAAAGGGATAAGAAAGTCCATTAGAGATTTTATTTGGAGCCGGGATACATTTCAACAACATAAATGGGAGAATCCTAGTCTGAACAAATTTTACGACCCCTTCCTATTACTTTACAACTTTGAATAGATTTATTGACAAATTTTATTAAAGGTTTGCATCCTTTTAAAGGAAAAACAAAAATTCTTGTGGATCAACTTTCAAAATTTGTTCATTTTATTACCTTGTCTCATCTATATACTATTGTTACAATAGGTTAATTATTTTATGAGGGAATATTTAAGTTGTATAGGATGCCCATAAGTATAGTTTGTGACAAGGATGCTACTTTCACAAGTATTTTCTAAAGAGAACTTTTCAGGTTGCAAGGGATAAGTTTCAATTTTAGTTTAGCCTACTACCCTCAAGTTGATGGGAAAATGAAAATAGTGAATTGAACAGTTGAAATGTACATTAGATGCTTCATAAGATTTAGCAACCAAGTGAGTTAGTTCGTCTTCTTTCTAGGGAAAAGCATTATTATAATACCAATGTTCATTTAGCAATTGAAAAGACTCCTTATGAAATAGTGTATGCAAGATCACCTCCATCCTTATTATCCTACACTCCTTGAATCAATTAAATCTATAAGTAGTACACCATGAATTAAGGAGTAGAGAATAAGTTTTGAAAGAGATAAAAAAAACATTTTATCTAATTATGACTTAAGAGTGCATAAAAAATGATATTATGCTCGTCACAATGAAAGAAGTTTTAATGTTAGTGATTTTAGGTATTTGAGATTGCAACCTCATATACAAGTGTCAGTAGGGTTAAGAAGGAATTTAAATTTTCTCCACAATGTTATGGGCCATTTGACATTTGAAATTGTCTTCCCAATTTTATGGGCCATTTGACGTAGTCAAAATGTGGGAAGTGTGATTTATAAGATCAAGTTTCCTCAAGGAGTGAAGATACATCATATTTTTCATGTTTCTTGACTTAAGAAGAAAGCATGAGACAACACACCAATTCAAGAATCTTTGCCACAGATTCAAGGAGATTCCTTTTTCTGCGCTCCACAAGTAACCTGAGAAAGGTATTCTAAATAAGGAAAAAATCAAAGTTGATGACACATTGGCAAGGATTACCACCTGTAGATGCTACATGGGAGAATGAAGGAGATCTTTTACTTTGATTTCTTGAAATGGAGCTTGAGAATAACTGTGCTTTTTAAGGGGGGAGGAATGTTACTTTTCCACTTCTCTTCTTATTGAACAGATTAGCTATCCTCATTTTGAATTTCCATTTAAATAGTTTAAGGTCCAAGTGTTAGTCAAAGCAGTTGGTTAAGTCTTAGATTTTACGTCCTTTGAGGATTCTATCTAGATTCTGCTATTTTATTGTCATGAAATTGATATGTAATAGCTACTTTTTAGTTGAATTTGTTATACTTTTATGTATAAGTAAGGGCTATCAATAAAGTGAAGGTCATTGAATTCCCAACCTAAATATTTTATTAGCTTGTCCCACTTAGAGAATCTGGTTTTACTCGAATTAAACCATTTATCTACCTTATTATTATTGTTGTTGTTATTGTTTTACTTGTCTTAGTTAGAATAGGCAAAAGCAGGAAAATTCCCTTCACTTAAACTTTCCACCTTCCAATTTAAGATCGATAACTAGGTCTCAGGCCTCACCATACACTAACACCACCGACAACTTCTCATATACAAACTATTTAATCACTCTTGATAAGATTAAGTTGAAAACTTATGTAATTATGTCTTTTGAATTTATGTATAAAAGAATAAAAAATCAAATCAAATGAAACAACACTTTATTGGAAAAGAAAGAATGATTGGAGATAACCTTGCCAAAAAAAATTCTCTAACCTGTAGAATTGAAGAATAATCCATAACTGTGATTATACATAAATGATGTTTACTAAAGATTCTACAATCCACGTGATTACAAATTTTTAACATTGGTATCAAAATAAATTTTAAAATGCATCTTAATATTTGAATTTCTTAATATTTTAAAATAAGAGATAAGATTTGTGTTAAATAAAAAATTTTCTATTAATTTGTGTTTAAAAGATGATAATTTGTAAATCAATCCTCATTTATAGTAATATTTAGTTCTTCATTTTTATCTATTTTCTAGATGATTAGTGTTAAGTTTTTATCTTGTTTTAGAAAATCTGTTTGTCACAATACACTTTTAAATATACTAATTATTTGTTAATTAGTATTCAAACAAAGTTTAAAATATTGATAAAAAAATTATCAGTGAGAAAACTAAAAATAGAAGACATTAAAGAAACAAGGAATCATAAACCAGTCGTGCATATAAGTGCTTGACTTTACAATTTGTAAACTTTGATTGCATAATCCAAAATGTGTTTTTTTTAATGAATTGATAGAAAAAGTGTTATTTTAAACACAATGGAATTGAATGAGAGTTATGAAGTTTCCTTAAAAGAGAATGGTTTCATGGGTGTTAAAAGTTAATAGGTATTCTCTGTGTTTCTATTTTTCTTGATGTTATAGATTGTAATTGCTCCATCTAATACTACTACCAGTAATCAAGATTGGGTTATGGTGGCAACAATCATGAGAGGAGTGTTAGAGTAGGCAGATAATGTAGAAAGAAATAGATAGTTGAGAAAGAAAAACAAAAGGATGAAAAAAAAGGGAGTGTTAAGAGGTGCACTCGCCCATCAAGGCCTCTTACATGCACCTTATTGAAAATGTATAGCCAACCCAATAATTTCCAATTTTATTATTTTAATAGTAAAATATAATAAATAAAAGAAAAATAAGAGGGGGTTAAAGATTCACCAATAAAATTTTAAATAAAATTTTTAAATAAAATAAACTAATTTGTTTTATTAAATAAAAACTAGAAATCAAATTATAATTAAAATAAAAATTAGAAATATGTTTTTAATCAAAATAAACTAATTCATTTAGTTGAACAAAAATTAGAAATAAGTTTCTAATTAGAATAAAAATTAGAAATAAGTTTTCTAATTAAAATTAGCTATTTCTTTTAGTTAAATAAAAATTAGAAATAAGAAAGTTTTCAAATCAAAATAAACTAATTTATTTAGTTAATTAAAAAGTAGAAATAAACTGTTAATACTTGAATTTCATTTGAGTATGATAATTAGCATTCGATTGATGAATTTAATTTGAGTATATTAATTAGCATTTGATTATTATATAAATAATGATTGAGAACATCTACGATCTTTTGATTTCCTAAGTAATTGATTTCTAATGATTTACTATATGTATATATGATGTGATAGTAATGTACATATATAATATTTCTCTTTCATTGTAAAAATTTATTGTTTTAAATATGGGTATTACATCAAAGAATATTTTCACTAGAACCAATAAGAGTGAAAAATTAAATGGTGATAATTTTAAAATATGGAACATAATAATCCAATATATACTGGAACTATTAAACATAACCACAAATGTTATTGACTTAGAAAAAGAAGAATATGTTAGCTCACATTACGTTACTGAGTAGTTTAGATAATGATATAATAAGCGAGTTTAAAAACATAAAAATGTCAAGGACATGTGGTCTGCTTTGGTGATACATTTTAGAAGTAACTTTATAACCAAATTGAGGTCACTCACTATTAAGTTTGACACTTATAAGAAACTTCTCAATTATTAAATGCAAAAGCATTTAAGACATATCTTAAATATGATAACTAAGTTATAATATGTTGGTTATAATTGTCTGACTACTGATAAGAACAAGTTGTAATTAAGTTTTACCTCAGAATTAGGAGCATATGAAGATGCATGTAATGCACAATAAAAACATTAAGACGATGGAGGATGTCACAAGGTAGCTCTTGTTGAAAGAATAATGTCTTGAAACTTTCAAGATGACTTCTGAGATATATACTTTGGTTATGACTCACACGGAACTATGAATAAAAAGTGTAAGTATCACTAGTAGCCTAAGTAAAGAAAGAATAAAAGACCTAACCTTAATATTCAGAATTGATAGAAGGTTAAGGAACATGAACAAGGAAAACACCATTTTAAAAGGGATAATAGTCACTCAAATAACAAACCTTTCAATTGAGTGATTAACTTTAAAAAAAATTTCAATTAAGGTAAAAAATTTAACTCCGTTAAGTTAATATTGACATGGTAAACTGACTTTATCACATCAACGTCCACGTGGTAAAAGTGTCATGTCATCGTTCACGTATATACCCCCTATCTTTAAAATTTTTCAATTCAATAAGTAAACTTTTAAAAAAATTTCAATTAAGCAAGTAACCTTATGAAAATTTTCAATTTAGTAACCATCTTTCTAAAATTTATTCAATTTAGGTTTAAATTAATTTATCTTATAAAAATAACAAGTGATTAATACACTATTATTTTATTAGGAAACATTGTATAATAATTTCTAAGTTTAATTAAAAAATTTATAACTTATCCCTTCAAAAGATTAAAAAATTATTTCATTAAAACAAAATAATTTTAAATTATATTTTAAAAGGATAATAGTCACACATGTGGTTAAACTTTTAGGATTTTTTCAGTTGAGTAACAAACCTTAAAATTTTTCAATTGATTGATCAACATTTTAAAAGTTTTTTAATTAAGATAAAAACATTAACTCAATTAAGTTCATGTTGATGTAGCAAATAAATTTTGCCCCATTAGCTTTCGTATAGAAAAAAGTGCCACATTTAAAAATTTTTCAATTGAATGACCAACCTTGTAAAGTTCATTCAATTCAAGTTAAAATTAAAATTTTTCTTTATAAAAAAACAAGAATTAATACTCAAATATTTTGTTATGAAATATTATATAACAACTTCTAAATTTAGTTAACAAATATATAACTTCCTACTTTAACAGATTAAAAAATATCTTATTGAAATAGAATCATCTTCAATTATATTTTTAATTATAAATAATTTTACAATTATATTATAAAAATTATATTTTTAATTATTCAAAAAAATTTTACAATTGAATATTTTCAATTGTAAATAATAGTTGAATTACATTGAAATTATTAAATTATATTTTTAAATTAAAAACATTTTAAAAAATATTTTTCAATTTTATATTTTTAATA
>JAOXYD010093003.1:0-11959 GCA_028565735.1 Pinacopodium congolense | reverse complement strand
TATTTCAATTAATTCAGCTCAATTTTATAGATCTAGTCATAATATGTGATTTAAAGCTTCTATCTTGCATGTTTTAGTTCAAATGTGTGGCTAAACGTATTAGATACTATGGATTGATGTCATAATGACTCTTAGGTGCATCTTAGGTTAAGCTTTAGACTTAAGAACTAATCCCCTAATGAAAGAAGTTACGATAGGTATAAGTCATTTTTAAGCTTTCACTCTTCAGCAATATAGTAAGGGGTGCTTTCTCCTAAGGCTTGTTATCAATTCATGCCAACTATGCTTCCTCTTCTAGAATAGTGACACCCTGGCTAATCTGCATCCCTTTCATCTACAAACCTTCTTGCCTAACTGAATACAGGGGAAGTTCAGTAAAATCGAAGTGAGTCTTACATTAATAATACAGAGAATGGTTAGTTTGCTTGATGTCTAAGCCTGAGAGTAGGAGAGTAGTGATTTATATTTTAGAAGTACATTATTATTGATTGATAGGAATTTTCTTGTTAAGATCCTATAAATCGACTAAAACCTCTTATTCATACTCGAAACACAGTGATTCAATAAAACCTTCAAGCTAAGTCTAAGGATTTCCCAAATAAGAATCGATGTATCATCACCTATTCACTGAATAAATATAATAACTAAAAATCCAAAGAAAGGTTTGTTTTTTGATGTTTAATGCTGTGAAATTTCTTAAAGTTCAGTCGCGGGATTTGAATATTAAATATGAATTGTAGTTTTAATACTTCGTAATCCATTTCATATATTTCATGCTCCAGATACTAGAATAAACATCTGACAAGGTAAAAATAACTATCTTTATCAAGATAAGATGACAAACCCATTCTCTATACTATCAATAGTATCCATTACAAAAAGTCACACACTCATATTCCAAAAATAAAAAAAAAAGGAAATTCAATGATCAAACTAGCAAAATAGAATGAAAATGAGACAAAAAATTGGAGGCTTAAACAGCTTCACTTTACATTGAAAAGCAAGGAATGAGCAGTTCTTATAAATCTAATTCATTGAAATTTTATCTAGTAAAACTGAAACATTTTATATTTCCAAAATAATAGATAGGAATATCACAAATAGAGCCATTGCGACCCCCATTAAAGGGATTGTTCCCCATCCAGGAGCTACTTTACCATATTTCGAATTCAAGGGTTTCAATAAATCCCCCACAAAAATTTCTTTTAGAATAAATTTCAAACCATCAACTAGAGGTTATAACAATCTGAATGATCCCACTACATTAGGACCCTTTCAACGTTACACAAAAGCCATTACTTTACGTTCAGCTAACACTAAAAAGGCCATTCCTAGTAGAAGTGGTAGAATTATTCCAAGTATTTGAGCTAAAGGAAGAGATACTTTTGACAGGGTTCTCTTTATAGTTGAAATGGAATGGTTTTCAAAATCTTAAAATGCAGTCTAGACTTTCTCCTTTCTAATTGGATTGCCTTGGGGAAGCATTAATCTCCTCTTACACATGCTGAACAGGGCTTCTCAAGCTCCTAAGAGAGAAAAAATACAAAAATGAGTGGGACATTTTAGTGTCATACGCAAGGACAGAGCCCGTCAAGGTTTATTATTCCTAATTGAGGAGACAGATTCTAAGGAGGATGAACAGCCAAGCTCAAATTCAATGTAATAGAGAGATTTTATTCTAGTTAGACTTCTATCAATGAAAGAACCACCTAGTGAGCTTGTTGTAAACTACCAAATAATAAAATTACTTAACCTACCTAACTAAGTAGCTAAGGCAAGTCAGGGTCGATTCCACAGGGAGCTAAAGTGAAGTTTTATCTCTAATGCTACCAAAATGAAAAAAAAAACCCTTGGAAGCAAAGACATCAAAACTAAATACTAAAGATAATTGAAAAAACAGAGACAAACAAATAATAAACAAACAAGAAATACGAAAGCTAGGTGGAAGATATATCAGGAATTCTAGACTTATAATTGATCCTCGAAATAGATAACTTGCGATTGGTGTAAGACGCTAGCCTATAGGTTCGAACAGGCTCTCAAACCCTCAGTTCTGCCATTTTTTAGATAGGTCATATACGATAGAAAACCTATCTTTAAGTAAGAGGCAACTTAGAATAAGCTAACTAGATTTAACGACGCGATAGCATTAACAACTAGGGAACGACTAGCCTAAGGCACAATCTCACAAGCTCAGATTGTATATCTTAGAGAATTAGAATTCTAGGCTAAGTTGATTAAGTTCACTGACAAATTCAATTAGCCTATTGTTACCTATAGAAATCATTAGGACTATTGCGTATCACAAGTTCATTCCTAATAATAGAATTAGAAATTACACCTAAGATGACCAATCTTAAGAATTAATCTTTAATTCATGTCATTTATGTGAAATTTCAGTTCAATCTTTACCTAAATCACAATATTAAATCAATTCCTAATCAATTCTCACAATTATTAAGCTAAAATTCCATAATATCCTCTAACCCAAAATTAAACTAGCTAAATATAATTAAATTAAGAAAAACAAAAATTAAATAAACACTAAACATAATTAATTAAAATAAAAAAAGCTGAAAAATTAAGAACAATAAAGAAAAAACTAAAATTGACATTTAAATTAACGTAAACGCACATTACTTAAACTATTATTTAATCAACTAAAACTTAATTAATCAAAACTCAAACTAACTCTTTAAATAAAAATTCTAGATTTAAAATTAAACTAAAACTGAATTTTAAATAAATTAAAACATAAGAATATGCATAGAAACTAATTACTAAACATAGATGAATCAAATACTAAATGAATAATTAAAACTATATGAAATAAAACCTTAAACAATTTCATAATTAATCAAAAATAAATCTGAAATTAGCATTTATATTTGTAAGTAAATAATGTTTAAAGATTGGATAAGAAAATTAAAACACAAAATCAAACTAACCAAGCAATAACCAAAATTCAGCTATTCAAAGAACAAAGCAAATAAAAAATTACAAGAATAAAAAAGAAAATCGAAAGAACAAACAAAAGAGTCGGACAGTGTAAATGAAAGAATTAAAAAAAATGAATGACACTGGCTACATCCAAGTTTTTGCATTCAAATCCATATGGGGATAGTGATTAATTGAAACTAAATTCAATTCTCAATTGCAGCTGAGTCTTCTCGCCTCTCTCCTTGGTAGCGTTGTCCAGTGTAGCAGCTCCAAGCCTCCAGTTGAAGCTTCAAGACTCTAAGCCACCTCCCTAAGCCAAAGCTCCCACCTTCACCACTTAGCTGCCAACTCCCACTTGTTCACCTTTTCCCTAGGGATCCATGTATAATTCCTAATTAATTCCCCCCCAAAACCTAACTCTCCCACGCCTCTAGTATGTAGTGTCATCCTTGGTCTTCTCTTATCATTCGGGCCTTCACCATCTTAGGTGAGTCCAGCAGCCAAGCCCGTACGCAGGAAGGGATGTCTGGACAACAGTCGAATGCAATAGCCCATGCACCAGCTATGCGCTGGCCTAGGCGAGTGGTGCAGGCCTAAGGGACAGCTCCAGTCCATGCTCGAAAGGCTTCATGCAGCAGGTGCAGGTCCAACTCCATGCAAAAGTCTTTTTGTTTTTGTTTTTTTTTCAAATTAATATAATCTTTGGCTTTTGTTTAAATTGATTTAAATTCTCCATACTTTGACCCAAAATTTGTGCTAAGGAAATAAACCTATCATTAAACGTAATATAACACAAATTAAATATTTAAATAATAAAATAAGATTGAAATGAAATTAAAAAGCATATGAAAATTTAATAAAATTCAATCTTATCACTTGTAACATTTGAAATTATATTTGCATCCTGATTCTCTGTGGTTTGACCCTAGCTCATCATTACTATATAGTTTGGGTAGTTAGGAGTTTATTATTTGATAACTTGCGACGAGCTGATCACCCACATTTCTAAAATACCAATCCTTAGCAAGTTGACATACCTGTACCCCCAAGTTGTGGATGGATGAGGCATGGTTCTTCAGAATTTGATCAAACTTTGCCTTCATCCTCTTTTGACTTTCATCCTAGACATCATCTTTTAGTTCTCTTCTTAATTTGCCAATTTGGACCGTAAAACATCCATTAACTTGTGCGTTTTGCTCTTGAAAGGTCCAAGTCAATCCTACTAAAATCTAGGAGGTCCTTATAATCTTTCTTGGCCACCTGCATTGTTAGTACTCAAAGAAAAATTAGGTTACTTTTTTCCACCGATGATTGTAAGTGTTGGAGTACGGGTTGTTACCTCTTTCCGACTGGCCCATAAAATTTACTTGCTCAGTGCCACCAGCTCCTAACAAGAAACATCCTACTGTGTCGTGGTTTTCTTGTTCATAGTGAACTTGCATGGCCTTCACTATAGATGAAGATGCCCCTTACATGTTACTAAATTGCTTGCTGAGTGTAGTAATCTGTGCTTGCAAAGTTGCCCCTGAGTCAATTAGTATCATCACTTTCTACTTCTTTAGGCCTAGTTTACTCCACTCATTGGCCCACATATAACCATTGCTTGTCATGAGCTACATAAATAGTTTTCTTCATTAAAGAACCATCAGCAACTACATCGATGGTTCCTCTTATACTTTGATTAACCCCATTATTGTCTGAAAAAGGAACTCTTTTGCAAGGTTATGGTGGGGGTAGCTCCTCTGTAACTCTTTAAACCTCTACCTGGTTTTATATAGTAATTCTCCATCATTTTGTTGTAATTTTATGATTTCCTTGATGCTCCTGGTCATCTTAGTCAAGAGGAAGTACTTAGCTAGGAATGCTTGGGCTAGCTGCTCCCATGTGGTGATATGACCTGAACTAAGTGAGTTATACCATGCCTTTGCTCGATCCCTCAGAGTGAATGGAAATATTCTGAGCCTCATATCATCATCAGACATTCCATTAAACTTTAATGTTTCATTGGTCTCCAAAATATTAGTTAGGTGGGCGTTCGGACCTTTATTTGACAACCTACTTTAAAGTATGTTTATGAGTGCAGGCTTGATCTCAAAGTTATTGCCTTGAATAATAGTCCTTATAACTCCTTGAGGACTGAACCCTAGCCTTGTGAATTCCATCAACGTCCTCTTAGCTCCTCCTTACTCTCCTTCTTCAGCCATATTCCTTTGTATATTTTCCTGACGGTTCGGTCTTCTTAACTCTCATTCATGCCTTATTATATTCAATAACTCTTCGTCACTGAATTCAATGGACCTTCCCATGCTCATTATTTTTATGAACCTGTAATTACATGAGGAAAAGTACAAAAAACTCTCAAATCAAAGTCAAGTAAACTGAACAAGATGCTAAAATAAAAAATCCCCAACAATGGCCCAAAAAACTTGTTGATTAATTGCAAAAGTAAACTTAGTTTTACACTCAAAACTGCAAGTGTACGGATTGTAGCTTTTAGTAAAAAGCAGATATTGATCCCACAAAGATTGTATCTAGACACCCTATCAATTTTGCTTACACTTTTTTCAAGAAACCAATTTAAAAAAATTTAAAAAGATAAGTAAATGAAAATAAACTAAAGATAAAATAAAACAATGAATCCAAAGTCAAAACCACAAACTGAAGCTTGGAGAAAATTAAGATTGAAACTAGGACTTGTCATTATACCTATTTGTTTCCCTCTGGATTGTTGATTCAATTTATATTTGGCCCAAGCTTTCTTAATATTTTAGCTATCCTCTCTCAAGGTGCAATTAAATTTTAGTAATTAAATAATCTAGGATTAACTTTGGGATCTCTCGACATGGAAAGCCTTTCCTAAATATTCAACTAGATATGAAGCTATCTTATAGGTAGTATATCAATATATTGAAATCTCTTCCTAACATATTAATATCTTATTATCTATAGGTCTATTAAATGCCAACTCTCATTGTACATCTAACACAGAATAACTAACTCACTCTCTCGATTTGTTGTAGGGTTTAAGTTCAATATATAACATAAACATTTAATACATTAAATCGACAACCAAAGGTTCAGAAATAATTTAAACAGAAAATCCTAAAAATACTTTAGCCACTCATAATAGAAATAAGTTCAACAATAACCATATTATCCAAAATCTAATACATATTTAGAAAAGACAAATAAACCAAATACAAAGATGATGATCTTCCCTTTTGTGTCCTAAAATTTTGAAATGGATACTTGAATGGAGCTCTTGATGGCTTGACTCTGGTGGTTTGCTTCTTGCTTGGTAGGGGAGACACGTCTAGACGGATCACCTACTAGCTGCGCTCTCTCCCAATTCTCTTTAATACTTTTGTGACTTCTATCCTTTATACCACGTTTGGAGCTACTTAGGGTTTAAGATAATGAAGCTATGTAATTTCCTTTATAAATTTTAATAAAATGCTGCTGTCCAAGTCATAAAACGTGAGAGAATAAAGCTGGAGTCAACCTACCTCTTTTTTTTTTAATATGAAAGTATGAGTTTTCTTATTGCTCCAATCTTACTCCAAATCAACCCAAACTTCTTCCAAATTGATCCTAACTCAATTCCAAAGATAGTTATGCTCCAAACCTACATCAAAATGATCAAGACTTACCCTAAATCAACAAAAAATATGAAAGAAGCACAAAGATGATCATGTTAAACTAAAACACACAACATAAGTCTTAAAACATAAAAAAATTAACCTAAAATGAAAAATAATATATGTTAAATACTTAGAAAAACACACTCTAATGCACAACTATCAATACTACAAACCTAAAGATAATGAACCAACAATATATCACAAAATTCTCTTAACGACCAATAAATGGGACTTTCTAGCACTAGATTTAAATCTAGCACACAAGAATAACATGATATCGGGTTTACTAATGATTAAATACAATAAAATACTAATCATACCTCAATATTATTTGACATCTACTAGCTTACTTTCTTTATCTTTGTCCAACTTTGTGGTAACATTCATTAGTGTAGCTAGTGGTTTTGTTTGACTAATTCTAAATCACTCGAGTATATACTTTATACATCTAGCTTGGTTGATAAAGATTACATCCTTCAATTTGCTTGATTTGAAGTCTAAGAAAGAAACTCAACTTGCTTATCATGATCATTTCGAATTCCGTACTCATACACTTTGTAAACTCTTGATGTAAAACATCATTAGTAGCACCAAATATAATATCATCCATATAAATTTGAACAATCAACAAATCATTATTTCTTTCTTTATAAATAAATTATTATCAAAATTTCCTTTGGTAAAGTCATCTTGAAAAATAAAAGAACTTAATCTATCGTACCAAGCTTTATGAGATTATTTCAAACCATACAAAGCTTTAGCAAGTTTGTAAATGTACTCGGGAGTATCATGATTTTCAAAAATAGGGGGTTGTTTTACATACATCTCTTCTAAAATAAAACAATTTAATAAAACACTTTAATCATCCATTTGATAAAGTTTAAAGCCTATATAAGAAGCAAAATCAAGAAAAAATATAACAGCTTCTAATCTTACTACGGGTGTAGAGCTGTCTTTTTATTCAATTCCTGCTTCTCAGTTATACCCTTTTGCCACCAATCTTGCCTTACGCCTAACAATATATCCATCTTCATCAAGATTATTTCTAAAGACCCATTTAGTACCAATAATTTGATGACCACGAGGCTTACATACTAAGTTCTAAACCTACTCCTTTTAAATTGGTTCAACTCTTCATTCATAGCTAATATCAAATTAAAGCTTCATCTATGGCTTTGGGCTCAATGTTAGGTAGGAATTCCATATGAGATAAATATCTAAAGGTTGATCTAGCTGCTACACCTCTTCTTACTTCACCTATAATTTGGTTAGAGCGATGGTCTTTCTTAAATCTCCAATCTCTTATTAAGCTCCCATCTCTCCTATTCTCCTCACTTGGTTTAACAATAGGTTCATTAGGTGAAGGCTGAATTTCTAAGGTGTCTTCTTTAGGCTCTTTTGAATCTAACTCCAAATCTTTGGATAAATCCATATTATCATCATCAACATTCTTAGTGATGTCAAAGGATTAGATTTATCAAATATAATATGTATTAACATTTTAATCATCATAGTTCTCTTGTTAAACACTCTATAAGCTTACTAGTAAAAGAATAACTAACAAATATACCTTCTTTCAATTTAACATCAAACTTACCCAAATTGTCTATAGTATTCAAAATAAAACATTTACAACCAAATAATTTAAAAATAACTCATCTTTGGTTTCTTCCTATACCGAAGTTCATATGAAATTTAATCATGGTAAGTCCTTATATAGACCTTATTGAATACATGAAATGCATATACAACAGCTTCTAATGAAAAATATTTAGGAATAAAATATTAATTCAACATGGTTCTAATGATCTCTTGCAAGGCCTGATATAGTCCTTATTTGATACATAAAATGCACATACAATGGCTTTTAACAAAAAATATTTTGGAAAAAAATATTTATTTAACATGGTTCTAATGATCTCTTACAAAGTTCTATTTTCCTCTCAATAACTCCATTTTTTTAGGATTCTAGGAGCTGAAAAGTTATGAAGAAATATGTATTAAACAATTCATTTTCAAATTGTCTACCATGATCACTTCTAATTGAAGTAATCATGTAGTCTTTTTCTAATTGAACTCTTTTTGAAAATTTAACAAAATATATAAAACTTTCATCTTTTATAATAAGAAATATAACTCATGTAAATCTAATATAATCATTAACAATAATATATACATAAAATTTACCACCTAAACTTACAACTCTAGATGGTTTAAACAAATCGATATGAAATAATTCTAAAGGTATAGAAGTTGTTACCACATTTTTCTTATTGAATGAGGCCTTGGTTTACTTACCCATTTTACATTTATCACACATCTTATTTTTTTCATACTTCATTTTAAACAGGCCATTCACTAGTTCCTTGTTATAAGGAATTGAGATATGATCCATGCTAATATGACCTAACCTCCTATACCACATCTAAGCATCCTCATTCATAAAAATCAAGCACTTAAAATTTTAGTTATAGAGATCATTCAAATAAATAGTATAGATATTTTCCATTGTCTTACTAATAAAAATAATGCAATTATCAATCAATTTAGAAACTATGAAAAATTTACCTTTAAAAGAGACTTAAAAACCTTTATCATATAATTGAATCACACTTAACAAATATGCTTTAACCCTTATACTAAAAGTACATTATCAATTTTGCTAATGGAAATTATCTTACCCTGGGCATTGTCTCTAAACTAGACATATCTACCATTTTTGTCTTTCAAGGAAATGAGAAGAGATGCATCTCCAATTATATGCCTAAAGCATCCACTATTTATATACCATGTGCTCCTCTTGAAATTTTACAAAACAAAGAAAATCATTTCTCTTTAGGTACTCACATTAATTTAGGTCCTTAAAGGTTAGATACCTTTATAACTTCTAAAGCTTTTGGCAACCTAGATATTTTATCAAAAAAAAAATAATCCAAGTAGCCAAACCTATCATAATAATCACAAACATATGCAACTTTATGAAAATTCATGCTTGATCTTAAGTTGTTTTTATATTCCAACCTTGATGCATCAATATCAAAGTTTCTTCTTTATTAACATCTTGGCCTAAAATGAATGTAAGAAACATTTCTTGATGCATTAGCATGCACAGAATATGCACGTGAATGTGTAGGTAGAATGTCCATAGATTGTGGCCTATATCCATCATGTGATTGTAAAGAAATTGTCTTTTTTTTGTGTTTACACGTTTCTCCAACATGTAGATTTTAAAGCATATATAAAAGTATGATGAATATTCCTAGAATGAGTCCTAGAAGATGATGCACCATTATTAAAGGATGGCCTAGGAACATGCTCTTCATCCAAACTTTCTTCCCTTTATAAAAATAGTCTTGGCATTAGGTGTGCTACTCCCTTAGGTGAAGCCTAAGCCGTATTTATCATTGGAAGCCTTTTGGGCTCCTAGCATGTTATCCAACTTTTCTTTTCCTTTTTTGAACTTTTCTAGTGGTTCTTTAAGAAATTGTACCTCATTCTTAATGGAATCATTTTCATCCATCATCTTTTTTCTATCACCTTCAAACTCTACACTCTTAGATTCTAAAGCATGCAAATCATTCTTTAACTTCTCATTCTCTACTCTAAGATCATTCATCAACTTCATGCATTCCTTATGTTTGGAGGATAATTTCCTCTTTTTAAGGGTAGAATATTCTAAACACCTAACCAATTCACCATAACTTAATCTAACATCTACAACAATATTCCCATGCTCATCATCATCATCATTAGAATGGGAAGAAAATGGTACTTCATCATCTAAGGCCATGAGACAAAACTTGACGTTTTCGTTTTTATATTTTTCACTTGAGGTCTCTTAAAAATCCTTCAATGCTTTCTTCACCTTCTTATCCTTCTTCTCTCTTTCTTGACACTTCTTTCATCCTTCTTATTTTCCTTGAGAAGTGAGCAATGGCTCTTCAGGTGACCTAGTTTCCCACACTCAAAGAAAATAACATTAGTAGATTTTATTTTATAATCATACTTAACTTGCTCTCTTTTCTTGGAGTATGCCTTCTTCTTAAAGAATTTGTTAAACTTTTTAGTGAGGAGGGCTATCTCATCATCGTTATCTTCCAAAAAGGTTGCTTCTTCACTAGATTCATCTTTCTTGGCTTTGAATTCTAAGTTATTCCTTTTTTATTAATATTCCTCCTCTTTTCCTTTTGATTCCTTCATCACTATCTCATGGGTAAGCAATGAACCTAAAAATTCCTCCAAAGGAAAAATGTTAAGGTCTTTAGTCTTTTAAATGGCCATTACTTTTGCCTCCAATTCCTTTAGTAAAGATATTAAAATCTTCCTAATAAGTTCAACATTTTAATATGCTCTTCCTAGACCCTACAATGCATTTATGATGTCAACAAATCTAGTATGCATGTCAGCAATACTTTCATTATGATGCATTGAAAACAATTCATATTGATGAATGAGTATGACATATTACTCTCTTTCAATTGGTTGGTGCCCTTATGAATAACTTCTAAAGTATGTCAAATTTCTTTAGCCATTTCATATACAGATGCTCTATTGAATTCACTTTTACTCAATGAACAAAAAAAAAAAAAAATTGAATGGCTCTATAATTTAGTGAAAGCAATATTTCATAACCTACATTCCACTCTTCCTTTACCTTATGAAATTTTGACCATTTTCTAACTAAATTGGAATGTATAACCCTTTCTTCACTAATTTTCATAGTTTAACATTTTGGGCCTGAAGGAAAAACTTCATCCCAGTTTTCCAATATAAGAACTCATTTCCATTAAAGAATGAATGTCTACTAACATTTTGATCCTCATAACATGATGAGCTTCCCAAATGTGCCATGATGGATGCTTGCTCACAATTTCCTTAGAAATTAATGCAAATGTGAGACATAGGCTCTAATACTAATTGTAAACTCCAAAGGCACTAAAAAAGGTGAGGAGGAATTGAGTGATTAAAACTTTTGAATGAATTAAACTAGCTTCCTAAACCAATTCAAACAAAATGTAATCACTAAACCAATATTCTACCTAAAATGATATTAAAAAGCAAATGCCAATTTGATAATAAATAAACGAATATCCAAATCACACAATAAGAAATAAGAAAAAGATAAGGGTAGAAGAAAGAATCCAAATTTATAGAGGTTCACCTACCTTAAAGATAGACTATGTCTTCTCTCTAACTAATTAATGGAACTTCCACTAACAAAACAAAAACAATTATAATCTTCTTCTAGGGTGAAGAGTAACCCTTACAACACACAATCTTCTTTTTAAAGGTGAAGAGTAATGATAGGGATGAATTTTATAGTATTTCTATATATGTTACAATGTCATTTCATCCATATTTGGTTATTTAAATGCTCA
>JAOXYD010092992.1:0-11959 GCA_028565735.1 Pinacopodium congolense | reverse complement strand
CCTAAGAAAAAGACCATTAAACTAATCTGGTCCTAAAACTTTGGAGGGATGAAAGCTAAAAAAGGCATGGTTAATTTTAGAAGACGAGAAAGGGGAGTAGAACCCCATTCAAAGAGGGAGGAAGTTGGAGTTTAACAAAATATCTAAGGGTGTTTATACCAGAAGGGGAAGGGCAAGGGCAAGTTTTCCCATAGAGTCTTTGAAGAACTAGAAGAGGTGATGTTTTGGATCTAAGGGAGAACATAATTGTTAGGACCCTGAAGGGAGGTAATTGAGTTTTGTTTGCATCAGACAAGTAAGGAGTTGTGGAAGAATTTAGTATTTTTGTCCCCTTCTGACAACTAGGTAACCCTAGACTTTTGGCAATAAAAGGATTCTTATTAGCAAAGAGCTGAGAAATATCCATGAAGAGTCTCTTTCTCAAGAGGCTTAAGATCAGAGTGTGACTGAGCAACAAAAGCTTGGCTTTTAAGGAGATTTAAGGATAGGCCAAAAAAGAAGCAGAATAGGGTAAGGGCTTGAAAGAGGGTGTCGATGGAAGGTGAATTAGCCCTACAAAATAGGAACAAGTCATCAGTAAAAAGAGGTGACTAAGATGAAGTTTCTCACATATCTAGTGATAGAAGAAATTGGAATTATAGGAGATATGGGAGTGGAGGATTTGTGTAAAGACTTCCGTACCAATGATGAACAAGTAGGGGGATAGCAGGTCTCCTTGCCTTAGGCCCCATATAGTCTTAAAGAAATGGGTTGGTTTGCCATTGACTAGGATTGCTACAGAAGGGTTTGAGATACACTAATGAATCCACTGAATGAAAGCAGAAGGGAAAGACATCACTTGAGGGTTGGATCACAAAATTCTAATGAATTGAACCATCGGCTTTCTTAAGGTCAATTTTAAAGGTACAATGATGATGACCATTGTCAAGGTGATAGTTATGTAGTGTTTCCTCTGCTAGAAAAATATTTTCACCTATTTTTCAGCCTTTAATAAAGGTAGATTAGTTCTCACTGATTAAGGTTGGAGGGATGGGTTTGATTATGTTAGCACGAAGTTTGTCAATGACTTTGTAAATCATGTTACAACAAGATATAAGGAGGAAGTAAGAGGCTAAGGAAGGATAAGGTTATTTGGGGACTAGGATGATAAAAATGACATCGACCTCTTTTAGAAGTTTATTGTGTTGGAAGAAGTCTTGCATGATAGTAGTGCGCTTATCTCAAGGATATTGCAAGTATGCCTAAGAAAAAGACCGTTAAACCCATATGGTCTTAGAGCTTTGAAGGGATGAAAGCTAAAGAAGGCATGTTTAATTTCAAAAGTCGAGAAAGGGGAGCAAAGTCCCATTCAAAGAGGAAGGAAGCTAAAATTTAACAAAATATCTAAGGTTGTTTACACCCAAAGGGGAAGGGCAGGTTTTCCCATAGAGTCTTTGAAGAACTGGAAGAGGTGATGTTTTAGATCTGAGGGAGAACTTAATTGTTAGGACCCCGAAGGGAGGTAATTGAGTTTTTGTTGCATCGAACAAGTAAGGAGTTATGAGAGAATTTAGTATTTTTGTCCCCTTCTGAAAACCAGGTAACCTAAGACTTTTGGCGATAAAAGGTTTCTTATTAGGACAAAGTTGAGAAATATCCATGAAGAGCCTCTTTCTCAATAGGCTTAAGATCAAAGGAGGAGGGAGACGAGCTCAAGGTAGATTGAACATAGGCCAAGTGTTGGTGGGCTAAATCTAAGAGGGAGTCATTGTCTATGACTTAATTTTTGCTAAGATTTTTTAGGGAGACTTTAATAGCCATGAGCTTTTGAACAACTTGATACATGGGGTAGCACAGGACTCGAGTTCCCTAAGCAGAGAGAGTAGTGGAAAGGATGGAAAGAAGGTAGTTAGGTAAGGAAGTTAAAGAATCTAAAAGGGGAAGAGCCCTAGCTCGAGGCAAGAAAGCAGAGCATCATAGGGCTATGATCTGAAAATAAAGGGGGGACAAAGGTGAGTAGAAGAGGTTAGGAACAAGCAAACCCAGGTGGATTTGACCATGACTTGATCCAATTTCTTGGCTACAAGGGAAAGAGGGTCTTGTTTATTAGTCTAGGTATGGAAGGAGCATGAGGATTCAAGGTCAACAAGTTGATAGACATTGAATTAGTCCTTGAAGTCTTAAATGCCTATCCAATTTTAAAGGGAGGGGTTGGTGGACTCATAAGGGTGCAGAATTGAGTTAAAAGTCACCAAAAATTGCCTAAATCCCTTAAGCTAATAAGGGATAGAGGGACTTGAGGTCGCTCCAAAGAGAAGATCTAAGATAGCCTTCATTATGGCCATAAACATAGGACAACTCAAAATTCATAGGGGATACATTGTTAGAAATTTAGTGGTGGAGC
Source organism: Pinacopodium congolense (assembly GCA_028565735.1). Classification (NCBI taxonomy): domain Eukaryota; kingdom Viridiplantae; phylum Streptophyta; class Magnoliopsida; order Malpighiales; family Erythroxylaceae; genus Pinacopodium; species Pinacopodium congolense. Next base: position 9,576 of record JAOXYD010092992.1, on the reverse strand, counting down.
AATTGGACTGAGCTGAAAGTAACCTAATAAGAGACCTCAATAGGATTTCAAACGCAAATAATCCTAGCATTGTTGGCTTGATCTAGGTTATAGGCAAAGGAGCAGGGCTGAGAGAGAGTTAAGGCAGAGGACAGAGGTTATTCGAGCCTCTAAGATAAAAATAAAAGCATGTTTAAGGTGATGAAGATAGCTTTTCAGACCTATAACTTTTAAAGGTTTGTTGGACATTCCAAAGATTTTCATTAGGAGACCTCTAAGAGGTAAGAAGGATGGGATTTCCCCTTTACCTTGTTCTTAGAAATTTTCTTTCATCTCTCCATAGATAGAAAAAAAAACTCAGATTCTAACTGATTGCCTTACTCATCCATGTATGATAATAGAAAGGAGTGGGGTAGAGAATTACTAGCAATGCCCAAGTGCTCATCTCTTGTTGTAAGCACTATAGTATCCTTCTCTCTTGGGTTAGAGTCCCCTTCTAGAATTTGGTCAGTAAGCTCAATATCTTGGGTTGGCTACTTCTCCTGCTTATTGGGTTCAAAGATGGGAGGAGGAGCTGGAGGGGGCTCGTCATCAAAACTAAAACCTTGAGGACTCAAAAGACCTTTGGTAACATCCTAAGGCAACTTTTCGAACTAAAATAAAGAAGCAAGGGGAGAGTGGGAGAGGGGCTCAGAGCCTAGCTGACCATCTGACTAGGAATCATTTGGCCTAGCATGATGGGGAGTTGGCTAGGACCTTTAGATTCAAGGGAGGGTTTTTAGCTTGCATAGACTTATCACAAGGAGCCATAAGGGATAAGGCTGAGAGGGTTTCTAGTTGTATGAAATGGGGATCTCCATCCAATGCTTTTCACCCCGAGCATCGAATACTGCTAGTTTAAAAGACTTTGGGAGGGGCCTTGAGATACCTACCTCTACATAAATAGGGGCGAAGGAGGTCTGGGACATCATTGCTGTCATAGAATCAAGGCTTAGGGTGTACCTACTATACTGGCTAACCAGCTAAGACCTTCATTTGACCAATATTTCAATGGAATTTTTTGAAATTGAACCCATATAAAGGATAGCATTATCTAATCCTCAGATAAGGTGACACCTCTCTGCCACTGCCTAAGCAAAAGGGCTCTTCCTTTAATATGCCAAGGGTCGTAGTCTATAATGGCTTCCAATCTTGAAGATGAAGAGAATCATAACAGAAAGTGATCGTCCCCTATGATTAACATATCTAGAATCCAAAAGTTTTGCCATATAGTAGAGACAGCTCGTTGAACCACTAAGAAAGTCAGACATTTGTCTAAGAAGAACCTTATAAGACAGTGTTTCATCCTTTCAGCACCTTTTTCAACAATCTCCAAAGGAGGTTTGACACATATTTTTTCATCCTCCATAGTTAGGGGTATGTATTGCAGACTAGACGAATCAAGGCTATGAATGCCATCCACAACTATAGACTACTAAGATTTCAAGGTAGGGGAAGACTGCTAGACTTGGTGCTATCCAAGCAACCTATAGATAGGTGTTGGCAGCCTGGGGGTCAAAAGAAGCTGATGGGGACTTGGAAGGAGGTTTTGAGGAATTCCCAAAGACATCAAGTTATGTTTTAAGGTTAAGATATCTACACCAAAAAAGTTATTTTAGCCCAAAAGGGAAGCCTTGAAGATGGAACATGCAGCCTAAGTATTATTAATATGGTCCAAGTACTCAATGGGCATATATTAAAATTAGTTGGGTCATAAATGGGCTAATTAGCCCACTAAGGCTAGGTAGTACGAATTTTGGGCCAATGGGCATAACAAACAGACTTGTTTTCACTTCTTTTGTTAGGTTTGGTCCTAGGGCATATAAGTATGCATCTTATGTATTTAGAAACATCTTTTGATGTCTTTTTTTTTAGAATTGAGAGAAACTTCTCTTGAGTTCTTCATTGAATTGCAGAATTTATCAAGATTGATTCAATCTTGTGGCTTTCAAACCTGACTTATCACTCCCTCTTCTCATCTATTCTGGAGTTTGGCATCCATATCCTTCTTTTTATTCTTTGTTTGTGTTTATTGTGACTTGATTTAGCTTTCTTTGATGTAGAATCTGTCTTGTTTATGTTTCTATTGAGATTTAGTCCCTCTGGAGATTACATCAGTTGGTATCTGAGCTTTGGCCTCTAAATTAGGTTGGATTCATCCTTTTTCGTGTTATCTATTAAAAAATGATTCTACAGATTTGTGTTCTTATTCATTTGGGTCTTTTTGTTTTCCTTTTGTTAGATCTTCATTTTTCTAGGTAGATTTTGCATATTTTTTTTCTTATTAATTTGGATTTTTTTCATTTTCCCCTTGTTAGATCTTCATTTTAGGTCAGATTCATTTTTCTGGGCATATTTTTCATATTTATGTTCTTATTCATTTAGTTCATTTCATTTTCCTCTTGTTAGTTCTTCATATTCTACTCATATCCATTTTTTGGATAAATTTTCAGATTTGTGTTCTTGTTCCTTTGGATAATTTCTTTTTTCCATTATTAGTTCTTCATATTCTGGTCAGATCCATTTTTCTGGGTTGATTTTGTAGATTTGTGTTCTTGTTCCTTTGAGTAATTTCATTTTCCTCTTGTTAGTTCTTTATATTCTATTCAGATCTATTTTTCTGGGCATATTTTTCAGATTTGTGATTTTTTTCCTTGAAACTTTTCGTTTTCCTACTGTTTGTGTAATATTATGTTCATATTCATTTTTCTGGGCAATTTTACCTATTTCTTATTCTTGTGTCTTTTCATTTTCCCATTCAGATTCTATACATTATGTTCTTGTTCTTTTGTATCTTTTCATTTTTCCATTGCTAATACTGCGTTTTTCTAGTTAGATTCATTTTCTGGGCAGATTCTCCATGTGTGTTCCTTTTTTGTTTTGACTCTTCATATTGTTAAAGTGTCTATTTGTGCTCTAACACATTCAGAAATCTGATTTTTATGTTCAAATGCCTATTTTTGCTACTGGTTTAAGTTCGAACAAATTTTTCTGGGTAATTGAGCTTGTGTTGACTCTAACTCAAGTTATTTATATTCTGATTTGTAGAAAAAAAACACCAAAAATAAAAAAAAGAAATAAAGAAGGATGTAAATCAGAATTTAGTCATCCTTATTAAAACTTGAAAACTTGAGAACACTAGTTGATCAGATTATTTTTCTGTGTTCTTGTTACACAAACAACCATACTAGTTCTTTTGTTTCTTGAGCACGATAGTCAATATCTTATCAAGTGAACACCTATTATTAGTTTGTCATTCCTACTTTGTTTTATGAGTAAATCAATCTTTCTAAATCTACTTATTTGTTACATTCTTGTGAGTTTGACGCTTCAGATTAAATTATCTCATTTTCTTAATAGTTCTTTAAAGAGCCTAAAAAGTGAGTTTGAGTGGTAAAAGGTAGGAGGTGAGCTTATTATAATAAGAGCCTTGTAAGAGAGTAAACATAAGTGCTGAGTGACACTAATTTGAGGGAAACATTTAAGGGGAGTGTTGGTGAGGTATTTTCTAATCTTTTCTTGCAGATTTACAACATGACATCCAAGGATAAGTTTGTTGTTAGTGAAGGAGACAATAGTGACAACTTCATGCTCAAAGCAATGCAACAACAATTTTAGTGCATTACTATTATATTTGGAGAGATAAGAGACATAATGGATATCAGATAAGATGTTGGAATTGCAAATTTACAAAGAGAGAGAGTTCACAATGTTCCTAATGCTAGAAGGCGAGAGAGACATGATGGCAATAAGTCTTATGATGACAATAAAGGGGATGTTTTTTAGTTGGATGATGGTGACTTAGTGGACAGATTTAATAATAATAGAGGTGGAAGGAGATTTGGTGGTAGACGTGATGTGTATGACTGTGATTTAGTCTTTGATTGTCATAACTATTATGAAGAGAAGAAAGTCAAACTGACAACTGTTAATTCACCGACTATACAATTATTTGGTGGGAAAAGATTGTTTTAGCTAGAAGAAGAAACTATGAGAGACTTATTTGTACATGGGCCGAAATGAAGACTATAATGAGGAAGAGATTCATTCCCAATCATTACTATAGGGAATTATATCAAAAGTTGATAGACTCACTCAAGGCATCAAAAGTGTTGAGGATTACCATAAAGAGATGGAGATTGATATGATTAGAGCAAATGTTGAGGAGGTTAGAGAGACAACTACGGGATGATTTTTACATGGGCTAAAATAGAGACATAGCTAATGTTGTTAAGGTACAGCATTATGTGGACCTTGAGGACATGGTTCATATGGCCTTGAAGGTGGAGAAGCAACTTAAAAGGAGGGGCTGCATATGATTTAGGCAGAATTCAAGAACTAGTTCCCCATGGAAATCAAATTGTAGTAAAAATTAGGAGAAGGCAGACTATAATTTCAAGAGTGATAACAAGCCTAAATTTGAGTTTTCCAAGAGTAAGGATGTGAGCTCTAGCAAGGAGAAAGGTAATTCTGATTTCCAAACTAGAAATAGAGATATTAAGTCTTTTAAGTGTTTAGGTAATTCTTCTAGAATAAATTCTTTGAAGTAAAGCGTCCCTTCTAGAAAGAGGGTTGACAGCAACAGGTCAAGGAGGGTCTTGGTCTCTTGAGAAGCTTGGCCTAAGTGTGGAACTTGCAAAACAAAAGATTGTTAGCGATAAAGATTCGAATTGTGTTAGATTATTGTGCTCAGGTAATTCAATACTAGGGAGGCTAGGAAGATCTCTCTCACAAGCTAGAAGATGGAAAGAAGGCTCTAAACATTTATGCTCTTATTGCTAAAACTTTTGGTGTTTCTTTCCTTCCAAAATCACCTAAACACTAGTAGAGAAAAGGGTTGTATGTAGGGCAACCTCTCACGAGGTAAAGTATGGTGTTAGATCAAGGAAAAGGTTTGGAAGAAAGAGCTATGAGACCAGGTAAGATTTCATAATTATAGCAACTGGGATCATAACCTTTAAGAGTAGCTATACCTGAAGAAAAGGTGTTAACAGGTCTCCCTAACTACCATGAAAAGAATGCAGATGTCTGGACATAATTCGTAACTAAGTTTGTCTTTTTTTGCCAGTTTTTCATGAAGGGCTATCCAAAGGATGAACATATGCTGAGACAAGTGATCAATGGACCAGACTAGCTTAGCTTGGACTCCAATGAGTTTTTATAGGGCTAGTTCCAAGAGGTTTAGCAAATGATACTAGACACTTTAGAGTGGGTTAGGATGCTAGAGTCATAAATGATTCGAAGAGAGTAAGTTGTTATAAGGATACCTACAGGGTGCCAAGGATCATACCACAGGAGAGTGCTCCACGCATTACCAATTGAGAAACAAAATTACTACCTAAAAGCATCTTTGATTTTAAGATTTTTCTTTTACCTTAGGAATTAGAAGACTTAAGCTTTTAGGACCAAAAGCTCTTCCCTCATACTTTCACATTGTGCACCCACTGAACCCAAATGGCTTCTACAATAGTAAAAGGGATCTAGATCTTTCTAGCTAGCAGGACCTAATTCCAAGCATTAAGCTGCTTAATTCCTAGCCCCCCTCCTTTTTAGGTTCATAAACATCCTTCCAGTTGACCTTAGAATGGCGAAATTAGCATGAAACACCTGTCCATAGAAAATTTCTAATATTCTGCTCTACTTCCTTAATTACAGTACTTGGCCGTATGAAAATAGAGGACCAGTATACATGAAAAGAGTTAAGCTCAGAGACAAAAAAGCTATTATTTGTCTTCATAGGATAAAGATTTTTTAGTCTAAAAGGAAATTTTTTGCTTTATTCAAAGTAGCAGAGGCTATTAATCAGCCTTTGAAAGCTTGGAGGAGATCAAGTGAAGGCCTAAGTAATCCACATGCAACACAAGGAATACCCGAGAGATGTGAGACCAAACTAACTAGGAGTGGGTTAGAGGGGTAATAAAACCTTGAATTTTAAGGGGTAATAGATAGGCCTGGAAGAGAATAGGAAAGGGTTAGAGACTGGAAGATGGTAGAGATGGAGGAAAGGTCAGCTTTATAGAAGAGCAAGAGATCATTAGCAAAACAAATGTGGCTAAGTTTGAGAGAATCGCATTTCCATGGAAGGAAAAGTTAGGTCTCATATTGATTTGAAAGTGCAATATTTGGGTTAAGATTTCCATACAAATTATGAAAAGGTGGGGAGGCAGTGGGTGTCCTTGACATAGGTCACAAGTGGTTTTAAAGAAGGGGGTGGTCTCTCCATTCACTAGGAAATCTACTGAAGGAGTTGAGATGCATTCCCATATCCACTGGATAAAAGGGTTAGAAAAAGACATAGCTTTGAGAGCATAAAGGATAAAGTCCCACTGAATAGAGTTGAAGGCCAAATCAATCTTGAAAGCACATCTGCAATGGCCATTGTTAATATGGCTTCTTGACCTACAAGGATATTATCTCCTAATCCTCTACCTTTTAAGATTAATCTTAAAAGGCAAAAGGGAAGCACAAAGGTCTATATATAGCACTAAGAGAAAAGCGCAAAAGAGAAAACTGCCACAATGGTAAACACTAAGGCAGGACCATAGGAGCAGAAAATAGATCCTAAATAAATATGCAACTTAGCAAAAATAAAACCTCGTGGAAAAAAAACCCTCCAAGGACCCAGGACCACAAAGCAAAAAGGAAGGCTAGGAAAACAAAGGAGAAGAGCTCTATCTCTGAAGTTGAAGCGGCTTGCCAAATTGATCAAAAGTAGCTAACGAAAGGGTAATTCCATCTCCCATGTCCCCTTCATCCACAAGGTTTTGATGAGTCCTTTTGGCTCTTTTAGAAGCAAGATCTTTTGGGGATCTGTAAATGAGAGCCCTTTGTCTTTTCTTCCAAGGTTTGGCTGCTACCAGCTTGCATTCACTGCATCAGAGCCTCTTGTCTTGGCAAGGAGATTGAGTAGCTGACGTAGTAAGAAAACCCTCCTTTAGATTGAATCCAATGCATCAGAGCCTCTTGTCTTGGCAAGGAGGGTTGAGCTTTTGAGTCTTTTAAATTAACCTTAGCCCCTTTACTAAGGATACATCATCCAAAAGGAGAACTTACAGGACAAGAAGGGTTAGCATATCATAAATCCCATTTTAGTTTGATTGTCCTTATGAAATTGCATCATCTCCAGAATTTTGGAGAGAAATATTTTCCTCACTAGTTAAAATTTAGAGGTAAAAAGTTGTTACACATTGGTTTGGGTATCTTTGAACATTCTATCATTCCTCTCCTTCCATAGATTACAGTAGAAGAGAAAACAATTTTAAATAGAGCAATCTTAGCTAACTTCCCCTTAGAATAATGAAGCATCCAGTTACAATGGGAGGTGAAAGATCTTGGGCACCAGTCTAGATAGCATCTTTGCATAAGGTTAGTCCACATATTCTAACCAAAATTGCAATTGAAGAAGAGATGATCATGGATCTCCCTATTTTTCATACAAAGGATACAAAAATTAAGACTATTTTCATACCAGGGCCTGCTTTTGTAGCAAGTTTCCCTTTAAGAGCCAACCAAAGAATGAACCCATGTCTAGGGAGGTTATGTCTTAACTACACCAAATAGACTAGGAATTGTACCCGTAGGAAGGTCTAGAAACTTATAAGCTTCTTTATTTGTGAATATTTTGTAGCTACCCTCCCACTCTAGTTGGTCTTGTTCATATTATTAGGAAAGTAAAGAATGGCCATCTACTTGAAATTCAAGGGAGTCAACCTGAGGCCATGTCCATTGTTGATTATACTAAAGGGTTTACTAACTCCTATGCAAACCATAATCATAAATTATTCTAGGAGAAAAGGCATGAGTGAGAACTCCAGCTAGGTGTCAAGGGTTAGTCCAAAGGTAAGTAGATTCCAAGCCCTATCTTGAATTTAAAATTTTAAAGAGAAGTGTCTATAGTTTTAAGGATTTTCTTCTAGCTCCAATAGTCTTTGTAAGAAGGAGTATATGACCATAAGATCTTTGACTTAAGGATAATATTGTGAACTAATTTGACCTATAAAGCTTCTTTATGAATGAAAAGTATCCGAATTCTTTTAGCTCAAGGACTTTATTCCAGGGTTTGAGAAGCCTTATGCCTAAACCACCCTTCTGTTTAGGTTGACAAACCTCCTCTCATCTAACTTTCTGATGGTGGGAAAACTGAAGGTCTTAAGAGTGTAGAAAATGTTTTACTTTAATTTTTAAGTACTCAAAACGTTTGTTTAAGGTGCAAGAACACAAAATACTTAAAACTATCTAGTTTTAGTGCAAAACTTTTGTTTACTTCGTTTTTTCATTTTAATTAGTTTTGGGATGTACAAATATATTATTTTTAGTTTGTTTAAGGTCTCAAGAGGTCGCTAGTATTTTTTCTTTTTTAAAGCCATTATATTATGTGTTTGATCTTAATCGTGTAGGTTACCCCAAAGTTTTTCAAGTTTGATAGTTCTTGTTTAGCTCTTAATTTAATCCATCAGTTTGATGCATTAAATTTGTTGTTATTATTTCAATTTTTTATGAAATAATATATTAATGTTGCAGTAGGTTTATAGGATTTTTTAGACATTATTTGAATGGTTAAAGCCTTTTGGTTATTGGCTGGAACCTTAATTCTACATAATTTGATAGCTTGTGCTCATATAGTTTAAATTTGATTATTTAATGCATCAATTACATTTTTGGTAGATCAATTTAATAGTTTATTATCAATTTAGGTGTAAGGAGGCTTGTGATAATTTTAGTTTGCCTCATATTCATTTTTATTGCATTAGTTTTAAGGGTGTGCTTGGTTACTTTATTTTGGGGGATTTAATTTGTGTTATTGTTAATTGAGTTAAGGGTTGATCTTTACCATTACAAAGATTGTTTATAAGTTGCTGTTCACCTAGGATAAATAAAGAAGATTTGAATTAAGTTATTAATTAATTATGAATCGTATTGTTTTAATCTTTGTATGTACATTGATATAACATAAGACATAAGTATTGCATTGGTTGCATTTGAGCCCCTTTCTTATATTGGTTTTGATCAAGTTTTATTAAACTATATACTTGTGTTAGGCATTTAGGGCTGGTTTTTGTTTGATTAAATTATTGCATTTTGATATTGTTTGAGTGTGTTACTCTTCACCCCTAAAGTAAGATTGTGGTTCCTTTTGACCTTAGAACAAGATTGTTATAGGTTTGTCTTAACCTTAGAACAAAACTGGATTGGGTTCCTCTTGACCCTTATAATCAAGATTGTACAGGTTCCTTTTGACCTTATAATAAAAATTATTGTAAAGTTTCCTCTTGGTCTTATAATCAAGATTGTTGTAAAGGTTTCTTTTGGTCTTATAATCAAGATTGTTGTAAGGCTTACTCCTCACCTAATTAAAGTAAGATTAGTTCTTTAATGAATTTCCAACAAGTAGTTGAAGAAATAACGTAATCTCTTTAAGGTAGCCAAACCTCTATAAGTCTTGGTGTTTATCTATTTCCTTATCTTTGCGTTTAAACATTAGTGTTTACTTTGTTATTGATTGAATTTGATTAATATTGGCATAAAAGTTTGGCATATCAATTAGGTTAAATTTTGGTT